>NQVE01000134.1:1397500-1405000 GCA_003260385.1 Cuscuta australis | reverse complement strand
CGGTTGCGGTCAAAGAGGACCATTTTTTTGTTATTTTATTTAACATGTTTAAAAACTTTTTTAATAAAATTCTAATAAAAATAATACTCTCTCCGTCCTGGAAAAATGGGAGTTTTGATTTTGTAGAGGGATTTAAGGAGAGTGTATTTTGATATTGAATTTCCAAGAATGTCCTTTGATGTGATGGGTAAAAGTATGATTTGATGGATAAATTATTAGTAAAAAGGTATGATGTGATAGTTAGGATATGAAAAAGTAAGGGGTAAAAGTGACTTTTTAATAGAAATGAGAAGTCTTTTTTGGGACGGATGAAAAAAACGGAGAAAGGTTTTCAGGGATGGAGGAAGTATATTTTTATAAAATATAAGTTACTGTATTTATTGCACAATTAAAGCATGAACTGAAACATTTGTGAGTTCATATTACAAGTGCAAGAGTAATCGAAACTTTGATTTTATGGAAAAGTATTAAAAATGTTTTAGCGTACGCGCTCATCTATCGTGCTTACAAATTGGTGACGTGAAATGAGGATTATTTTTTGTTTGTAATAATTGTGCAATAGTGACACCACTTGCACCGCGACGATCTGAACGGCTTAAAATTCCAAACAAAAAATATTTTAACGATCATTATATTCTTAATTGAAAATTTCACTATGATGCTTTTAAGTGTGAATTTTAGCTTTTTTTGTAAGGTACTAAAAATGTTGGAAAGTATTCTATATGTAATATATCCGGCATGCTCTTTTGATGAATTTTTAGAATGTTAACTATTTGTATGCCTATTATGATTATTATGAATGTTAATTTTTTGTTATGAAATTTCAAATTTGGAAAGATACATATTAACAATTTATCATTCTCTATGCTTGCAAGAAATGGACAACGTATTTTTTGTATTGTTAATTTTTTAAGTAAAACATCATACTCCCTTTGTCCCATTTTAAATCACTTCTTTTGTTATTTGTTCCTCCCAAAATAAATTGTGTGTTTTCTTATAATAATAAACTATTAAGGGTAAAATATCTTAAATTTAGAACGATAAATATTAATAATGTATAAAGAAGTGTTCCAAAACTTTTAACACTTCATATCGACTTTGGTCATTACTGTATAAAATTCACTTTTTGGAGAATTATATTAAATTATGTACTCTTTCAGATTTTGTAACATTTTCCATTATTCTAAACATTCACTAATTATATGTAAATTAACAGTCCGTGCATCGCACGGGTACGAGTCTAGTTTGTGCAAAACAAAAAGTCATGGGGAATTGGGGAGTAGGGTAGCAATTAATTTAAAAATAACAATTCAACTCAAATCTTCATGCTCTCATGGGGTTGTAGGGATGGACATGTATGAAACTGAAAAAATTGCACTTGGATAATAAAGTAGAGAGCAAAAAAACACATTTCATCCCTTTTGTAGCAAGCTTTTTCTCAATTGCACTTGGACCCATTACCCATGTAAACTGCAATGTAATACAAACTGCAAGGGATTATTAAAAGAAGAAAATATATTAAAAATCAGTTGTGCATCTTAAAAAAAAATCAGCTGTGCAGCTTAAAAATACTGCAGATAACACTCCAAACTCCAGTATTTGGTCCAATAAGTGCTGTCAATCACTCATGTAGCCTTCTTAAAAGTACATTGCTGTTTTTTTTAAACCATTGACATTGCTGATTTTTTGCAACTTAAAAATCAGAGAACTCTCAAATTATTTTTTAAAAAAATACAATGCTGTTTTTTTAAACCATTGACAATCAGGAATAATTGGAAACAAAGTCTATGAATAAAGTCGAAGAATAATACAATTTGGCTAAACCCTATTCCAAATTTAAAAGTTTCAAATGTTATTTGGAAACAAAGTCTAAGAATAATACAATTTGGCTAAGCCCTACAAATAGCATGGAAATAATTTAACAAGTAAAAAGCCAAAAACCTAATAGAGAAGGAGACTAGGGAGTAGGGATTAAAGAGAAGGAGACGACAGAGATGAGATGAGTCGTACCTGATTCAATTGGGATTGAGAGAGTCCGCGTCTCAGGCTCTCGGCGATTGAGTATTTCAGGCGAGGGATTCCGGATTCGCCGAGTCGGCGCTGGCCAGTGGCCGAGAGTCGCGACTGACGACTCTGCGAGGAGATTCGGCGCTGGCGAGTGGCGATAAAGAGGAAGGCTGACCGGCGAATCTCTGCTCTCGAACAAGGCAAATCGGCGATGGACGATGGTGAATTGGTGATAGCCGATAGGTCTTTACGGATAAGGTTGGGCCTGAGTGGTGATCATTGAACGGATCACTTAAAATTAGAAACAAGGAAGTTATCGGTCTATCTCGGTCCGGACCGAATGGCAGTTGGGTAATGACTGGACCGGACCAAAACTCGAAATTTAAAATACTTCGAACCGAAGATCGACCCGAAATCCTTTCGGTTCGGGTTCGGTCTGGACCGATCGGTCCGGTTCGGTCGGTTTTTCCGGTCCAGACCTATATATGAACACCCCTATATCAATGGTCAGAGTCCACTCAGAAAGCCTTTGCATCTTTAAAGCTGGCCTTGAATTTAACACCTGTGCTAGCAATACCTGATTTTACTCGGTATTTGAGATTGAAACAGATACTTCTAAGGAAGGGATTGGGACAGTCCTTATCCAAAATAAAAATCCTTTGGCCTTCATTAGTAGGTTACTTGGGCCTAAATGGAAAAAGTTATCAATGTATGAGAATGAGTTATTGGTCATTGTTTTTGCAGTACAAAAGTGAGAGCAATACTTAATGGGTAATCACTTCATCATTAATACTGATAAAAAAAAGTTTAAAATGGCTTTTACAAAAAAAGGGTATTCACACCCTTTCAACAGTTTTGGATCTCTAAATTGTTTGGGCTTGACTATAAAAATGGCTACATAAGTGGAAAAGAAAATGTGGCTCCTGGTGCAGGGATAAAACTATTATTAATGGCCATTTCATTAGCATCTTTAGATTTGGGAAAACAAATCCAAGCCACTTACTCCCTTGATCTAAATTTGGAATATATCATCAAATCTCTTCAAACTCCCCAACCTGTGAAGCACCGTACATTTCAAGAGGGATACTTCACGAGAAAAGGGAAGTTAGAAATAGGCCCTAATAATTAGTTGAAGGGTGATATCATTAAATGGAACCATTCTAGTTCAGAAGGGGGTCACTCTAGGAGGGAAGGAACCTTGAGGAAGGTTAAAGTTTTATTCTACTGGAGCGGGATGACAAAAATAGTGAGTCACTTTGTAAGGAACTTTTTAGAATGTCAACTTCTAAATATTTGCTAGCACAGGACTGCTCCATCCATTACCCATTCTTGAGGGAGTTTGGCTAGACATTTCAATGGATTTCATTTATGGTCTTCCTAAATCTATGGTCAAGGAGGTAATCCTTGTTGTAGTGGACAGATTGAGCAAGTATGCTCATTTCATAGCCTTGAAGCATCCCTTCACAGCATTGGAGGTAGCCATGCCTACTTGGATAATGTCTTCAAACCGCATGGTTGACTAAGAGCATTGTTTGTGATAGAGAAGCCATATTCTTGAGTCAATTTTGACAAGGACTCTTCTCTCTATAGGGTAGTGAGCTTCACATATCATTTGCTTACCATCCACAAATGGATGGCTAGATTGAGGTGGTGAATATATTCCTAAAGATGTACCTGAGGTGCATGTGCGGAGAAAAGCCTAAAGGTTGGTGTATGTGGCTCCCCTTGGCTGAGTGGTGGTATAAAACACATTACCACACATCTACTCAATACCCCTAATGAAGGTGTAACACCCTACCTTTGATGACCCGAGTCATCCAGACCAGGGTGCTAGTAAAACTGGTTGCTTTGTAAAAACATGATTTATCAGAAGAAAAAAAATATAGTCATGTGTGACTTTTGGAACTGTTCATCTAAGCACTTTGACTCATCAAATTCTCTCAATGTGTAAGCCTAAATATAGTCATGTGTGATCTTGTTTGATTTGTCTTAACATATATATTATTAATATATAATTTTTTAATATACAAATTACAAGATAAAATGGATTAAAGAAGTGCATTGGATGGTGTGCCAAAAGGTAAGTGGACAAAGACAGTGGGACGGAGGGAGTATATATATTCTCTTTTTGATAACTAAAGAGAATAAAAAAAAAAATTTCTGCGTAAACTTAAAGTAAAAACATCAACAGTTAATACAGACTATGAATCTAATTTAGAGGTGTATAGATTTCGATTTACGTTTGCTCATTTTGTCCTCAACAATAACTACTGGCCTACTAAGAAAAATATGATTTTTTTATTTATTACCTATTATCATTACAATTAATACAAAATTTCATCTCAATATTAAATATATGAATTTTTTTAAACCCCTTCCAAAATATTTGAAATCACAATCAAGTTAGCAACGGAGTAAATTCACAATTTCTTTTTTTTTTTTACAGATATAGTTTGGAACGTAACAATGATACCTACTAATCACAAGAATCTCTGCAAGTTAGATGTTAATTCCAAATAATTTAGACAATTTTAGTTCAAGTTAGATTTTGAATCTAACTAAATCCAAGCAAATTAAGTGCATTGATTTCTTTTACTTTTTCTTTTTACACAAAAAAAATTGTTAGAACTTACTTCTCTATAATTTCATGCTAAGAAAATAATCTTCTATGAAATTGTACAACCTTAAAGTTTTAGTGCTCAAAGTCCTTGTAATGTAATTGAAGTTTTAGAATAAAGTTTCTTATGCCCAATACACTCATGGAAAGTAATTAATTCTCGCCTTTTTATAGATATGTGTTTTTTTAATCCACCATTTTAGTAGTATTACATAAGTTTGTTAAGATTTCTTGAACCCCAAATGGACGTATTCATTCACATCCAATGTAACTTTCTCTTTGTTTCTCTTTTTTTAATATCAAAATGTGACTACATTTGCCACCAAATCTTTAAATTACTTGTAACCCACATTTAGCATATTATTCCAGCAACTTCCAATCAATTGACCTTTCACTCTTTTGTTAAGGTTAAAGTTTTACATAGTCTTAAAGTTACAATATACGTTACGTTCTCGATAATTTTGTTTCATGATAAAAGTCGATTATTTTAATAGCATCTTATGGAAATACTATGTTTACCCCGTAATATTCTAATTTTATTTACAATTATTTCATGGTAAAGAAACATTTTTTTAAATCGGGAGTAACATGTGGCAAGATGGTTGGTAATTATACTTAACCGTTTTTTTAACACTTTTTTTTTGAACTAAGCAATCTAGTTTTACATGCACTCAATTACAAGAAGTAAAAGTAATTATATTTATTTGGATCATTCATGTGTTACGTTGTATGTACAATTGTACGAATATTTCAACCTACGAATTTAAGATTTACTAGCTTCACAAAAATAATGTATACAATGTATAAAGTAATCACTAAATTTGATTCTGAGATAGAACTAGTTGTAATATGATTTTCTTGTAGTCAACTACGTTATCACTTTTCGTTTACATTTTATTATAAATCAATAATTAATTTTAAACGCCAATATCCAATGTCTCTTCCCCTAATCATATAATTCCATTATATATATTTGTTTGTCAACTACGATGTACTCGATCATTTAAGGCTTACTCATGGCCAATTATAAGTAACAATATAATTGTAATTTGGTCTTTCAAATGTCATATATGCATAAAACGTTTTAACCTACAAATTTAAAATTTTAATTTCAGAACCCCAATACAACGATGTACACAAGGTACATAATGATCATAATACAAGGTCCGACAACAAGACAATATTAAGCATATCCAATTATTTTCATGTATGTTTCATATATTTTTTAATTATGTACATGGAGTTAAAGTATTCTCTTATTAGTATTATTTATTTTAAAGAATTAATCTACCATACAATATCTAATGACTTCCTATGGTCATTCCACGACACAATTCTTTAGTCATTAGTAAAAGAATATATATCTCACCAGACTAGGGGCGTCCCCCTTTTGTCCAGTCATAAAGATTCGGTGGTACCAAACCGAATCACATCTGTGCACAGATTGTAAGATCGGCACAAGTATGTCTCGCAACACATATACTGGCCTCTAACTTTTAATCTTATATAATACCATTGTCTATATCTAAATATAAATTCAGACTATTATCACAATATATAAATAATATGGTAACAGTGAAATAATATCCTCCATTGTTTTTTAATATTTCAACATTATCAAATCTAAGTATGTTACCCACTAATTTAAGACCAATATAAGATACCTGCCTGGAGGAAGCATAGAGACGGGGGAAAAACAATTATCTTTCAAAAACAATTTCTCATTCTGTTTTTTTGTTTTTCATAAAATGCTTTTTTTCAGAGTCAGGTCAGAAGACCACTTTATAAACCAATTCACTCTGATACCAAAATGTAACACCCTACCCTGGGTGAAGACCACTTTATATATATATATATATATGTGTGTGTGTGTGTGTGTGTGTGTGTGTGTGTGTGTATGTATGTATATATATAAAACGCATTCAAGGCATTTTCATTATTTTTATAATTAATTAGCAACTCATACTTAATAATTGTCTTGTCATCATTTAAAATGCCATATATTTGCAACTTGGAGTGTTGGTGTAAAATTTTGTAACTTTTGAGAGCAATAGTGTAAATTGTTAAATTTCATAGTATTAACATAAAATCACAAATTTTTTGGAGTATTCATGTAAATTTTTTGTTTTTTAACATTCTGCCAATATAGCTAGGGTTTGAAAGATCTCACCAAGATTAATCTGATAAAATTATTTTTATACTAATATATATTACAAGTTTTGTTTAAATTGTAGCTCAAAGTTCATTTTATTTTACTCGAAAATTAAAGGTCAAACTGATGAACAAATATATAGAGACGGAAGGAGTATTTAATTATAATGTAATTTCATATAATTGGATATATTTTAAGATATAGTTTTGTTGTATCAAAATTTTATAACATTTTTATTTTAGAATCATATTTATTTTGTGATCAAAGATACTACAAAAGTCAAACTAAGATGACCATTTTAGACCAGAGGGAGTATACATAATACACTATAACCCCGCTATTGAACAACCTTGCCTTTAAGGTTGAAATGCTGGATATTGAAATGTGATAGCTTCAACCAATTCCCATAAAATGATTAAAATCGAGTGTTGGCCAAATTATTGCGCCTAGTGGTCCTGGATACATTCAATGGCTAAGGCATTTGGTAGTATGTATTGCACCTTGCAATCAAGGAGTTATGGGTGGTTGTATTGGTAATATCCCTCCAAAAGGTTTCAAAAGTGAAACATGGAAGATAATGATTTTTTTTTCAAAATCCACTTTTCCAATCATATCCCAGTATGAAAAAGTCCATAGTACTAGGCAGTTAGCTTCTCATTACTCATGTTCATTATAATGGCCTTTGTAGGGTTAAAATTTGAGCCATACACAATCTCTCGCATGA
>NQVE01000134.1:1192500-1392500 GCA_003260385.1 Cuscuta australis | reverse complement strand
TATTACTAAGCAAAAAGGAATACAAGATACACATTCCTCCACCACTGAGATTGAGCATGGGGTCTAGAGTTAATAAAAGAGCTTGAAATGTTAATTCACTGATATCATTATAAGATAAGATATCCTTAATTTCTTACCTATAAATTGTTGAATTGGCAGACTCATGAAAGAGGAGCATCAAAATCTCGTTATTTGTTGCAACAATTTTGGAACATTAGACTGTGAAACCAGCAGCTCTGAATTTGGAGTTGCTCTCATGAAGTGGTTCTGCTGACCAATAATATGATCACCCACCCCCTGCCTACTATTGTTACTTGCACTTGTGTTTGTTTCGGCATGCGTGGCTTCCATCAATGAACGTATCTAGAAAAAATGGTGTTTTGTATGTTATCCAACTTGCCTAGTGAGAGAAATGTATGTGGTAGGTTTTATCTTTTTCGTCTTCTTATTTCTATTATTTATTTATTTAATTATTATTATTTATTTATTTTTACTTTATTTTGGGGGGGGGGGGATTTTGGGCACACACACTTATAGATGCAATCACAGTGAGAGACCAGCATAGCACAGTAATCTTACCACATCCATGCGCCTCTTGTGGATATCACTAGATGGCTGCAAGAAAAGATGAAGTCCCATCAATTATTGAGCTATAGCTCACTACAAGCTAGAGGCATTGACTGCAGTTGTTCCATAATGGCCCTGATGAGTTAGTGTTTACGAGTATTTTAAGACAAATTCTAACAGATGGGCAGGGGGAACACACAAGACTTACTGTCTCACAACCAACCTTTGTATTATACACATTCTCCGTAAAATATACAGGAAGCTTATGTAGTCAATATTATTAGTTATTATTATTGGTGATAGTAGTAGTTTCAAATTATTAATACTAATAGTATATTGATTATTAAGTTTAGTTTCTTATTAAAATTTGGTTCCCTTGGTAGGTAGCTTTGGAAAATTAATAAAAACGGTAGTTCAGGTTCATATAAAAAATTGTACCGAAACTCTCTCTTTTATTAATCTCTCTCCTCTTTGTTTGCTGCTCTCTCTTTTTCTCTGTAAAAGTTCTGCAACCATCTCGAGACGTAGGCACAAAACTTCTTTTCCCTACTTTCAACAAGCAGTACCAATGCTCTACTACCCTCCGATTCTGTCCACATTAATGCGTAGACACAATGCTAAATTGCTAATGGGCGTTTGTGGTATGAGGAATATGGGACAAAAAAAAGGATATGTTGTGAGAAAAGCTAAAGCATAGAGGAGTCAGGATATTAAGATTTAAGAATCAAGATTTTCAAAAATCCATATTTGTAGCTTCTATATTGATTTCCCTTGTTTACTTTATGTTATTCCTAATCCTATTTGTATTTCACTTATACTATTCTTTGTTATTTTCGAACCTAAAATCTAATATCATTCCTGATCCTAATCATATTAGCTGGTCTTAATAGAGGTAGGTTTACCTTTCCTACTTTAGAGTCCAGTTTGAGCAAAGGTGTGGGATTTATTGAGTTTGTTACTGTTGTTGTTGCTGCTCTATTTAAAGCCTTGGACCATTGCATTTTTGAAGTTAATTGAATGATTTATTTTTTAACACAAACTGAAGAATGGTTTCATCCATAGAGTTCTTTATCAATCTTTGGTGGATTTGTCTTTATAAAACTTGTTATCTCTGTTTATCTTATTTCTTTTCTTGTTCTTGGTGTTTCAACCATGTCTCATCCTTAACTTTAAGGTCTCTTCATTTTCTTCTAAACCTTACGCATCCGTATCAAAATTCTTGGTTCTTAATCATCAAGCCGTGATAACAAGGAAGTTGCTGATTTTTTATATGAGACGAGAGATTCAAGCAATAACACAGAGGAGACCTTGAAGGGCTTGAGCAGCAAGTATGGAGTCCTATTCGACAGTGTGGATGATCTTGCTCCCATGCTTCAAAGTTGGAGGATGGAAGATAAGGCTAAGGAGAGGAACTTGGAACCAAAGGAGAAAGGTGACTTACGGTGACTTCTGAGGGCTGAAAACCTCTTTGATAACAAGGATGACGAAGATGAGAACAGTTCTAAGGTGGCTGCGCTAAAGCTCATCAAACATGCAAGCATGTGCTTGGAGAATCTTCAAGCTGAAAGGAGGGAAGGCAAAGTCAAGAGCCATTCTTATATCAAGATGAAGAAGTACCTCAAAGGAGATACTGATTATGTCAAAGAAAACTATGTCAAGATGGCCAAGCTAGAACAAGGGATCAGATCTGTGGACTTTGAAAGAGTTCGAAACTTGCTCTTAGAATTGAAGGAAAAAACATGAGCTTCAAGAGGAATATTCCTATGGCCTCTAGTGTGCAACAACCTCAACCTTTGCCAAAGACAACTCCAAGTGACCCCAGCACTGCCGCAACCAAGGAAGGGGGATTAAACAAAGGAATTCTGGACAACAATTTGGATAATAGGAAGTGCTTCAAGTGCCAAGGGTATGGACACTTCCAACGTGACTGCCCTTCCAGTGGGACCATCACACTTAAAGATTTTCAGGAGTATGATGTTGAATTGTACAAAAGGGATCCAGAAATGCCACCATTGACTGAAGATGGGGGAGAATAGGATGAAGAATAGGCCAACATAGGGCTGATTTCCATGGAGAAGCCTTGGTGGTATGGCCGTGGATGCAACCCCAACATCTGAACCAACTCCATAGAAGCAACATTGGCACAACTTCCATTTATGATGATGATACAGTGTTTCCCTTGGACAGTACATCTTGTGTGGAACAAGAGGTCTCTTTGTACGGGTTTGAGGGTGGCCAAGAAGGGCTTGATAAACCTCTTTATTAGTAACCAGTTCGAGGAGGAGATATTAAGCGATGTGCTTCCCGTGGATGCTTCTCATATGCTTCTAGAAAGACCATGAATGTTTGATAGACAAGTACATCACGATCGGAGGCAGAATACACACTTAAAAGCTGGAGAAGGATGGGAGAACCATAACCTTGCTTCGTATGACACTTATGGAGGTATGGATGCTTTTCAGGGAGTATAAACGAGAGAACCCGGTGCTTAAGCAAGGTGGTTTTAAAAAGGCAAAGGAAGCAGACAAGTTTGGATTTGGGAGGAAGAGCATGAGGATGCTGCGTGATGAAGTGCTTACATAGGAAGGGGGTAAATTTCACAAATGGTACCTGAACTTTAGCTGGAATTTCGAAGTAGTACCTGAACTTCAAATCCTTTCACAAAAATCCCTGAACTTACACAATCCTTTCACTAATGAGCCATTAGCCCGTTTCTAGGTTAACTTCCGGTCATTAGGGCCAAATTCGAATTTTATATATTTTAAAATTTTCAATTTGACCCCATTTCTTCTTTTCTTTTCTTCCACGCCCCGCCGCCGCCGCCCGCCGGTCAAAGTTGCCGGAAAATGAACTTTTTCTGATTCCGGCGGGACCAATGTCATTCTCTTCGTCTTGAGACGAGGATCAATAATATCCAAACCATTTTGTCTAATTTGGCCTGTAACTTCTCGAATCTGAGCATGCAGTTCCTGCTTGACCTGGAGCAATTCTAGGATGGGTGACCCCTGGGAAGTTTTCCTTGGGCGCGCACAAGTGAGGACAAAGTGTGCGGAAAAGACTTGTGTTGGTTTATGGGGCCAGTCTTCAATCCTATGAGCGGACACTTACGGCCAGGGTGGGGGGGCCGGGGTGTTACATTTTATTAGACCCTGAACTATCTTTTTATTAATTTTCCAAAGTTAAATTCCAACTAAAGCCTTGTAAGGGAACAACATTTTTCTTGGCATTAGCGTTTTGAATGAAATTTTAATGGTGTAGATTAATTTTGAAAATGCTGCCGTTAGATAGCTTATTCAAAATGCTAACGTTAAACGCAAAAGTTGTTCCCAAACGCATCATAAAAGACAACTTTTTATTAGAGTTTAGTAGCCCTAGGGAAAACCTATTTGGAAACAAATACGATTGGTATGGAAACCAAGTCAAAATAGGAAACTAAATATTAATAAGATACTATTCCTAATAATAAAAGGAAACTACTAATACCAATAGGGCATGTTTGGGAATAGCGTTAGAGATTAGCGTTAGCGTTTTGAAAAGGCTATATACGGCCAGCTTTTAGCGTTAGTGTTTTCAAAGTAGTCTACACCGTTGAAATTTTATCCAGAACGCTAACGCTAATCTCTAACACTATTCCCAATCAGGCCCATAATCATACGGAGTGGAGAGTAGAGGGGTTGTTTCCAAGAGACCTCGGCTCAAAAAAAAACAAACACAAAGAACAAAATAAAAGAAACAATTAGCATAAAAACAAAAGGAGAGGAATTATTATTGTTGTTGTTGTTGTTATTATTATTATTATTATCTATAATCATCATCATCATTATTAAAAAACAACCACCACCACCAACAAATCATGATAGAGAAAGTTAGAGAAGCTTACAATCTCCAGTTTCTGTTTCTTATCCTCACTTGAGAAACCCGGAACTGTCAAATGCCAATTCTTTTCTGTAAAGTATATGAGTCAATTAGCGCAAGTCACTCAATTCCTAGAAGTGTCAATGCAAAAGGAAAAATATTTTCAATCTTATGTCACATGCATACATAATATGCGTAAGCGCTTGTGTGTGTATGTGCGCGTGCAGGGGCATGTGTGTGAGGTACATTCTGTTTGATGTAAGCAAACTACACCAAAAGAAATGCACTTTGTAAGTATTTGTTATGCAGTAGTTACAAACAAAAACAGAAGTTAAGAAGTCTTAATTTTATGATCTAAAGTGGAATGGGAAAACAAAACAAAAGTTTATCATAGATACAAGACAGACCAAGATGCAACAGCACATCCTTTGATTCCAGGGTTGATGATTTTCTATGCTTTGCCAAATTGCAAGCAAATGTAGTGACCTGCAATGGCCATGCAACAAATTTTTTATGCATTAATATTACAGAAAAAATGGAATAAAAAAGATATGATTTACATCAATAGCTTCAAATACTTTCGTCGGTGGCGGATGGATAAAAAATTTAAAGGCAGATATCACATGGAAGAAGCTGGTTGCATTCAATATACCACATGAATTTACTACATGCAGTGACATTCTATTATAGACTTGGTATCAAAAGATTATAAGAACAAAAGCTGAAAGAGTCAATACAAGGAAAAAAGAACTTGCATTCAGAATGTGTCATTGCTCTGGGAGCAAGAAAATATTGCAGGAAAAAAACACAATAATCGTAGACTGAAGCCTAATTTCCAAAGAAAAATTCAGAAATAAATCATTGAAGATGCCAAATTGCAGAATGTCAATGCAAAGCACTCCCCCTGTCCCACTATTTTTGTCCAAATAAGAGTGGCACAAAAATTAACACAAAGAGGAAATGTGTTGTTGACATTGAATTTGGAAAGTGTGAACTTATTTGACCACATAAATCATACTGAATGAAGTAATGAATGAAACTAGTGGGACGTACAAAAATGGTAAAGAGAGTCATTAAATATTGGGACACAACCCGGAGGGAATAATAAGTAAAATGGCCATGGCTATGAATGCTAACCATTACCAGAAGACAAATACCAACAGGACTTTTTAGTTTCAAAAAGTTAGAACCCTAGAAGGGTGAGAAGGGATAAAAGGCAAAAAAGGATTATTTGAGTCTCACTGAATCAATAAAGTCGTCAGCAATCTCTAAAAGAAGATCTTCAACATCAGGATCAAGCTTCCCCAGGGAATCCACCTGGAACAATATAAACAATGATCAGGGTGAAAGCAACTCCTTAATGGACAAATTACTAGAAGCATTCGACATATACCATATACTATTACTCCAGAGCCCAGATATCAGGATTTCACTTCTTCTTCTTTTTTTGGTTTTTTTTTTTGCTGGGGGGGAGGGGGTTTGCAAGCCAAATAATGTTACAACCAGATTCCGAAAATCCCTGATAGTTGGTTATTCACGTTGATTTTGTATAGAGCAAAGAGAAATTATAATTACAACCCCAACTCTGTTGGGCCTTGGGGGGAGGGTGGAGGTCAAGATGCAAACTACTTCAGCTCTGTAAAAAAAAATGTTTTTCCTTTAGACCTGTGATGCACTTACTGCCCAAAACTTCATAGAAAGGAGAAATGGAAGTTTAATGTGCCATTCTGATTTAGCTCATTATTAACCCAAAGCTAAAACATTGTAAAAATTGACTCTTTTACCTCCATTGGCAATAAAATTTGAATTAGGTGCTTATGCTTTGTGCCTTTACTAATACACTAAGGAAAGTTTAAAACAAGTGAACCAGAGTTTGAACCTGTGAAACTAAATCCTGTATTTTTCGTTTTCCAAGAAGTTGAATGCTTGCTTCAGTTCCCTGACTTGAGCTCCCCCCTGGAGTAGTGGCTCCAGATGCAGTAGCATCTGGCTGTGATCCAGTCAAACTCAAAGATTTTTGGCATGTGGGGGCTGCCATATGCGGAGAAGATTGTAGTTGTAGTTGATGCAAAATTTGCGCCCCAGACTGTTGTTGCTGCTGTTGAAGCAAAGGTTGCTGTCCAGGCGTTTGTTGGTGATGTTCATTTGGCTGCTGAAGTTGCAGCGATTCCGGCTGCTGCTGATGCATCTGAGGGTGTGCCGTTTGTTGCTGGGGCACGATTTGAGATAACTGGTGTGGGCTCAAAGCCAATGTATTCTGATGTAACTGTTGGTTTGGAGGCAATTGCTGCTGAATAAGTGATTGCCTTGAGTGCTGAATACGGATAGAAGGGGAATTCGGTGAAGATAGCGTAGGCATTTGCTTTATCCACTGCTGCTGAGTTAAAGTGTTGTGTACCAAAGGTGATTGTCCATTCTGAGCCATTCCAGATAACTGAGGATTCATAAATGATGACGTCCTCTGAAGGTTCTGTGCATAAAAATCCTAAACAATTGTAATGTCAAAAGAAATATCGAAAATATGTAGTACTGTATAGTTCACACATGAACTGGGAGTTTGGGACCTTACAATAACACAGTTCTTGAGACTGGTATAATAAAAACACTTACAAATCTTCCACTTTGTAAGAAAGAATGCTCCCATGTTAGAAAAGAAGACTGATGACATCATGACAGTGTAACACATCATCATTATGATAAAGAAATAGTAGCGGTAACTTTACTTCCATATTCACCTTTAGGCTTTTAGCGTGTCCATGCCTTCATGTATGTAAGATGGCATATAGTAATGAAAATGTTAAAAAGTAGTCATATCACTTCCTCTAAGCATTAGTAACTAAAACTTGTTTTTACTACAGCATTCTGTTTACATGAAACCATATAGTAATGAAAATGTTAAAAAGTAGTCATATCACTTCCTCTAATCAATAGTAACTAAAATTGGTTTTTTACTACAGCATTTGGTGCACATGAAACTATATAGTAATGAAAATGTTAAAAAGGTGCCATAGTAGGTCAGCTACGTGTTAGTAATCAAAAACAATTTTTTCCAACTGCAATTCTTAGGTGCAACATTCTGCATTACTATGATGCCAATAAAACTTTACTCATGTACAGAGTTAATATTATTTTTTTCAAAACAGCATCGAAATTGCTGGGGATGTCTCTCATCGAAACAGGATGGGCTTGCTTCTGATGTCTTGTGCGACAGGAACATGCCACTAAAAGTAAAGGAAAGTTTTACCGAGCACTGATTATGCTGGCTATTATGTGTGGGATCTAGTGTTTGCCAGTAAAGAACATCCATGTGTAGAAGTTCAAGGTGGAAGAGGTAAGGATGCATAGGTGGATGTGCAGATGTACTAGGAGTGATAGAGTAAGGGGAATGATGATATCCAGACGAGTTAAGACTGAGAGTGGCTTGTGTTGAGATCCTTGAGTATGGGAATTAGAAGTCTGAAGTGAGGTTAATGTGGTTCAAGCACGTAAAAAGTTAATAATGCCCTTGTGAGGAAGCGCAAGTTGGGAATTTGAGAAGAGGTAAATTGAGAAGGGGTAAGGCGGTAGAGGTAGACCAAGGAAGAGTTGGGACAAGATGATAAGATAAGGACATGACCTTGGAATGGGATGGGCACGATTTTGGTTCTGAACCAATACCAGAACCGCAACCTTAGGTTCTAGAACTGTACAGGAGCCAAAAGCATTCAAGCAAGAGCCGGAATCAGAACCTTACATATGAGGTGCCAGATCCATCAAATGGAGGACCAGTATTGGCAGTTTAAGCTTTCGAACCGGAAATGCTTTAAAGTTTTAGTGAAAACAGCGTAAGAACCAGTACTAGAATTGCTTACAAACGTTCCAGTTAAATTTCATGATATCCTGGTTTGGAACAGCACTGCGCCCACCCCTACGCTGCATAGGAGGGTTTTGAGGTCTAAGACTACATTTGTAGGGATGTTGGGTTAGCGGATGTTTCCATCTTTTATTCAGGGTAATTAATCTATGAGATAGTTGGGTATAATGAGATGCTGCTTAGTGGTCCTTTATTTGTTTACTGGTTGTGTATCGTTTTCCACTCTCTTATTTGTTTTTTGTTTTGTTTACTATTACTTGTTGAACTATTCTAGGTTGTGTCTGTTGTTCTTGTGAGCCTGGTGTGCATGTAAATGGCATGTATACCTTGCAAAGTTGGGGTAAGGTCTATTATGTATACCCACCCCTTTCAACCCCGCTTGTGAATATAATCGAGTAGGTTATTTTTGTAAAACAAATACTAAATATAAAACTGATGTGCTTATTATTATTATTATTATTATTATTATTAGTTTATTGCTAAATCCACCCCACAATAGGCTATATCCACTCCTTTTTGTGTGAAATAGACAAGTTTACCCTTAATGGTTGATATGGGGAAAGAAAGAAGTGAAAGGGCAAAGGTGTCCATTTCTTATAAATGGAGTGGATTTTACCAATTAGAGTGTGGATTTAGCATCACCCTTATTAGTTATTATTATTATTATCATTGTTATCAGCCTCATCATCACTAGTTTTTACCCCACGTTTCGCACGAGCTCGTATACTCTTACATAAATATTTGCTTTGTATAAATATGAATTTGGTGTTCTATAAAAAGATGAAATTAGAAATGAACAAATAAGTGAAATATGTACGAAAGTCATTATGTGACATCAATAACATCATCAATATATAGAAATACTGAAATAGTAAAACTTACACACACACACACACGTACCCATTGAGCGAGATTTCATGAACTACTCTTAGGTTATTCTCCTTTGACCTTTCACTTCCGAAGATCTGGTGATGAACGTGAGGGCGGACGTGGATAAACTCATTACAACCTCTTCTATAGCTTTTATAATGTTAAACTATTGCCTAATACAATTATGTTGCTTTGATTGAATATTTTTAGGTATAAACTTTTCCGAGTCAATAGTTTAAAAAAGTACTCCTCCCAATTACTATCCCAAATCACTATTCACTTCCTTTGGATATATTCATTAGGCATTTGATAAAATAATATAGTCATGTCTCCTTTGATTTTGTAGAACTTTTGAAGGTTTAAATATATAAGTTTTATTTATAAATTTTATACTTATAAATTAAATTGAAAATAACTCCGTGAAACCTCATAAACCGAAACGGGAAAAAAGTTTTAGGACAAAGAGAGTAATTTTTTACAAACTTTAGACTACTTTTTAGACACTAAAATTACTAGTTTCTGGGTGAAAGAAACAAAAATTTGTGTTATTTATGTTGGTCTAGAACACATGCTATTGAAAATCATGAGTGCAGCCAAATTCATTAAAGCTTTGCTACAAGCGTACTAGTATTATCAACTAGCAAGTGAAAGAACTACATAAAGAAACATTGCAAGAATAGACTCTACCACCATGAGTGAATCCTAGCCAAACATTATGATATATCCCGGGTTACACCTTCACACACGCCACTAGTATTAAAAGAAATCAAGTGTTTAATGTCTAGGTGTTATGATCCATTTTGGGTTGAACTCATTGATCCATCCCACACCAAAACCCAAACCATGACCTATCTCTCCCAAAACCCAACCTAGGCCGAAATGCCTACAAGCCCAACCCACTCCCACATATCCAAAGTATTTTTACTACTCAAATAAAGCCCTTTTCCTCTCCCTTGAAGCCCTGGCCAAAATTGAAAGGAAAAGTACAACCCAAAATAATGTGAGTGTTGTTTTCTTCCCTAAATATTCCTTTCATCAAATAAGAACCTTCCCCATCCCTTCCTACTTCATAGTCACCAAAATATGCCCCCATTTGTCCTTAAAATCAGTCCCCATCCATCACAAACATCCCCCACTACAAGAGGAACAAACCAGGGGACAAGGAATAAAACATGTCTTTTGTCCTGTTGTGATAATACATCAAACCCACACCCCCCTTATGCCCATGGCCGAATTCAGCCCCCCAAATATCCCATTTATCACCCTTCAAATCCACAATAAAACCAAAGGAATAAAGGACAATCCTTAATGTATTATTCCTCATGTGTGGACCAAAAATCCAGCCCCTCACCTCACCCTTCACATAACCAAACCACCCCTTCCCTCACCCTTCACATGGCCGAAATCCCCTCATCAAAGACACCCCATATTCACCCTTTAACACTGATCAATGAAGACAAACCAAAGGCATCAAACAAATGGATATTATACACTTGATTCTAGGAAAGTGGTAGGAAGCTTCCCCTTAGTTTTTCTTCCCCTTATTTATTTCGGCCAAGGGCCTTGTAATGAAGCACCATATTGTATTCTTATTCTCTTTACTCCTTGAGTAAAATATTTGAATTAGTGTGAAGCTAGTTCTCCCCATTTCCTAATGAAATATCTCTAAAGTTGGCTACTTTTGAGTGTGTGTTAGGAGTCTATTTCATATAATAATAGTGAATATTATTGTGTGAAAAGAAACAGCCCCAAATAAAATAAGAGTGTGTTTATCTCCTATTTATTATTTGGTTTATCCTTATCCAACAAAAACCACAAAAGAACTCCCTCTTTCTCTCCCAATTTCGTGCATCCCCTTTCTCCCATTTAAACACTTCATTTCTTCATCAAAAAACCACTCCAAATATTGCCTTTCTCCTGCCCTCCATTCCACCCTATCACCTCTTCCAAACAACCATACTTTCTTCACCATTTCATACACAAATTCAACCTATTCTTCACCATATATTCCCATCTTTAATCTGCCCTTATTCATCCATAGCTTTTCTTAAGGTTAGGTACATCATTTGGTATCAGAGCTTGTTGTCACACATCTCTCTAGGACCAAAACACACTTCCCTCACTCTTCTCCTCTCACTTTCGGCCATCAACCCCCTCCACACCCTAATCCTTTTTCGTGCCTCTTTCAAATATTTCAAACCGATCCCGAAGCATGTCTCATGAAGAACTTGTGGCCTCAAACGCTGCCTTACAAGCTCAAGTGGAATACCTAGCCAAAGAAGTGGCTAAGCTCACAAAGCAAAAGATGTCCATGCTACGAGATAGTGAAGATGAAGAGGAAGCTAGCTCTAGTGCCAACATGAGAGCTAGGGCTCACGAAAAGTCCTATTCTGACTTCAAAGTTGATATTCCAATCTTTGAAGGAAAGAATGATCCGGATGAATTTCTTGAGTGGTTAGAGACGGTGGAACGAGTCTTTGATTTCAAAGAAGTCTCCGACGACAAGAAGGTCAAGATTGTGGCCTTAAAATTCCGCAAGTACGCCTCCACTTGGTGGACGAACACCTGCACCAAACGGATTCGAAGTGAGACGCCTCCCGTTAACTCATGGCAAAAGATGAGGAGTCTCTTGAAGAAGAAGTTCCTACCCACTGAATATTACCGAGAGAACTTTGCTAAGCTTCAAACACTTAGGCAAGGTTCGAAGTCCGTGGAAGACTACACCCGGGAGTTTGAGGAACTCCTACTAAGGTGTGACTTGCAAGAGAATGAAGAGCAAACCTTTGTAAGGTACCTTTTTGGCCTAAATCTCCAAATAGCAAATACGGTGGAGCTGCAAGGCTACACTACATTTGAAGAACTTACTAAGTTGGCTCTCAAGGTTGAGTCACAAATGAAGAAATCCAAAGCCATTCTATCAAGGAACTCTACCCCTTTCTCACGCCCCACTTACACCCCCACCAAACCCCCTCCTACTGCCCACGGCCAAGCACCCAAACCCCAAACTCCATTCAAACCAAACCCCACTCCTCTCCCACCTAAAACAGCCCCTTCAACCAACAAAAGAGCCCCCGTGTGTTACCGATGTCAAGGGACTGGTCACTATGCCAATGAGTGTCCAAACAAGAAGATAATGGCCTTGGTGGAATATGAAGATGAAGAATATAATCCCATATGGGATGAAGAGATAGCCGAGGGAGAAGAGGAAGAATGCGTTGGCCTCGATGAAGGAGAACTTTTGGTCATTCGAAGGACCTTAAGTGCCATCTCATGCCCCGAAGAACAACTACAACGGGAGAACATCTTCCACACCCGTTGTACAATTCACAAGAAGGTGTGCTCCTTAATCATTGATAGCGGGAGCTGTTCTAACGTTGCCTCCAAAACCGTGGTGGACAAGCTACACTTAAAGGTGTCCCCTCATCCTAAGCCTTACACGATTCAATGGTTGAATCAAGGCAAAGGGTTACGTGTGGATACGCGGTGCTTGATCTCTCTAAGCATTGGGAAGACTTACAAAGATGATATTTGGTGAGATATCATTCCCATGGACGCGTGCCACGTCCTTTTGGGTCGCCCATGCTTATTCGACAACAAAGTGCAACATGATGGTTTCCTCAACACTTACTCCTTCCTAATGAACAAAAGAAAGATTACACTCACTCCCTTACCCCCACCTTCCTCACCCACGGCCCAAGCAAGCAACAACACCCCCCCATCTCTCATCTCCACTATACTCCAATCCGAGCATCATGAACTTGAAGGATTGAAGAACCTCATTCTCCTTGACCTTGATGTGGCCGAACCCTCCCCCCCTCCAAAACAGCCTCACTCTCTAGCCATCCCCATCCTTGAACAATATGCCCATATCTTCCCCGAAGATGTACCTCACGGCCTACCACCAAAGAGAGATATCCAACACAAAATCGACCTCATTCCCGGGGCTGCCTTACCAAATAAACCAGCCTATAGAATGAACCCGGAGGAAACAAAGGAGATACAACGCCAAATGGATGAACTACTAGCGAAGGGTTTTATTCGTGAAAGCCTAAGTCCTTGCGTTGTTCCGGCCTTGTTAGTACCAAAGAAGAACGGTACGTGGAGGATGTGTTACGATAGCCGAGCCCTTAACAAGATCACCATCAAATATAGGTATCCTATACCTAGGCTCGAGGACATGCTGGATGAACTCCATGGTTCTAAGATCTTTTCGAAGATTGATCTTCGAAGTGGTTACCACCAAATCCGTATCTACGAAGGGGATGAATGGAAGACCGCGTTCAAAACAAAGTTTGGCCTCTACGAGTGGTTGGTTATGCCATTCGGGCTGACCAACGCCCCGAGCACATTCATGCGGTTGATGAACCAAGTCTTGAAGCCATTTATAGGTCATTTTGTCGTAGTCTACTTTGACGACATCTTGATCTATAGTAAGAGTGAAGAAGAGCACATTAACCACCTCACCTTAGTGGTTAAAAGACTGGACGAAGAGAAGCTCTATGGGAATCTGGAGAAGAGTCAGTTCTTCTCTCAAGAAACGGAATTCTTGGGATACTATATCTCGAGTGATGGTATCAAAGTGGATGAAAGGAAAACACAAGCCATAAGGGATTGGCCCATTCCCACGTCGATGCAACAAGTACGGAGTTTTCATGGTCTAGCCTCATTCTACCGAAGGTTTGTGCGTGACTTTAGCACCATCACCGCACCCATCACGGACCTCACCAAAAACCAGAAGTTCGAATGGAATTCAAAAGCTCAACAAGCCTTCGAAACCATCAAAGAAAGGTTGACACATGCCCCCGTGTTAGCCTTACCGAGCTTTGAGAAACTGTTCGAGGTAGAATGTGATGCATCCGGAGTCGGGATAGGGGCTGTCCTCTCCCAAGAAGGCCACCCGGTGTCCTATTTCAGTGAGAAGTTGAATGATACGAGAAGGCGGTATTCGACTTATGATAAGGAGTTCTACGCTCTTGTTCGGTCCTTAGAACATTGGCGTCACTACTTGGTTAGCAAGGAGTTCATACTTCATTCCGACCATGAGGCCTTGAAGTACATTCAAGGGCAACACAAACTCAGGCCCCGTCATGCCAAATGGGTTGAATACATTCAAACCTTCACCTTCACCATAAAGCACAAGAATGGGTCCATGAACAAAGGAGCCGATGCCCTCTCCCGGAGACACCTCTTACTAACGGCCCTTAGTGCCAAAATTATTGGTTTTGATTTTGTGCAGGAGCTATACAAGGAGGATGAAGACTTCAAAGACACATTTTCCAAGTGTCTTGTGCGGCCCCACGGAGAATTCCTCATTAAGGACGGTTATTTGTTCCGAGGAAATCAGTTATGCATTCCGAAATGTAGTCTTCGTGAAACCCTCATCGAAGAAGTACACGGAGGAGGACTAGCAGGACACTTTGGCATCGAGAAGACCCACATGATGATGCGCGAACACTACTATTGGCCAAAGATGGAACGAGATGTGGAGCACTACATCAAACGGTGCAACCTTTGCCAAACAGCCAAGAGCCATTCCTTAGCTCAAGGAAAGTATCTTCCCCTACCCATCCCCACGGCTCCATGGGAAGATATTAGCCTCGACTTCATCACGGGGCTGCCTAGGACACAACGAGGGAAAGATTCAATCATGGTCGTGGTAGATCGGTTCTCAAAGATGGCCCATTTCGTGCCATGCTTAACCACACATGACGCTTCGCAAATCGCTGATCTCTACATAGGATTCCTCGAAGCATGGTATCGGATCAGGACAGCAAATTCCTTAGTCATTTTTGGATGACACTTTGGAGAAAGATGGGAACCAAGCTCAAGTTTAGCACCTCTCACCACCCTCAAACCGACGGCCAAACAGAAGTGACGAACCGAACCCTTGGAACATTGTTACGGGTGCTCATCAAGAAGAATATAAGGCAATGGGAAGAACTTCTACCCCATGTGGAGTTTGCTTATAATCGGACACCCAGCAAGACAACCGGTTTTTCCCCATTTATGGTTGTTTATGGTTCTAACCCCCTTACCCCACTTAAACTTGATCCAATTGTGATAACACAGAAATATAGTGCGGAAGCCGAGGAACGAGCCAAGGAGATTCAAGACCTTCACGCCAAGGTCCGAGAGAGAATTGATGCAATGAATGAGAGAGTGAGTGCACGAGTCAACAAGAGAAGGAAGTCCGCTGAGTTCAAGCCTGGAGATTTGGTTTGGATTCATCTTCGGAAAGAGCGTTTCCCCACGAAACGCAAGTCCAAGCTACTGCCCCGAGCGGATGGCCCCTTCGAAGTTCTAGAGAAGGTCAATGATAACTCCTACAAGATCAATCTACCGGGAGAATATGGAGTCTCCGCCACATTCAACATCGCCGACCTCAGCCCTTACTTTGAGCCTAAAGATATTCCGAGTTTGAGGTCAAACTCTTCTGAAGAAGGGGAGGATGATATATCTCGGGTTACACCTTCACACACGCCACTAGTATTAAAAGAAATCAAGTGTTTAATGTCTAGGTGTTATGATCCATTTTGGGTTGAACTCATTGATCCATCCCACACCAAAACCCAAACCATGACCTATCTCTCCCAAAACCCAACCTAGGCCGAAATGCCTACAAGCCCAACCCACTCCCACATATCCAAAGTATTTTTACTACTCAAATAAAGCCCTTTTCCTCTCCCTTGAAGCCCTGGCCAAAATTGAAAGGAAAAGTACAACCCAAAATAATGTGAGTGTTGTTTTCTTCCCTAAATATTCCTTTCATCAAATAAGAACCTTCCCCATCCCTTCCAACTTCAAAGACACCAAAATATGCCCCCATTTGTCCTTAAAATCAGTCCCCATCCATCACAAACATCCCCCACTACAAGAGGAACAAACCAGGGGACAAGGAATAAAACATGTCTTTTGTCCTGTTGTGATAATACATCAAACCCACACCCCCCTTATGCCCATGGCCGAATTCAGCCCCCCCAAATATCCCATTTATCACCCTTCAAATCCACAATAAAACCAAAGGAATAAAGGACAATCTTTAATGTATTATTCCTCATGTGTGGACCAAAAATCCAGCCCCTCACCTCACCCTTCACATAACCAAACCACCCCCTTCCCTCACCCTTCACATGGCCGAAATCCCCTCATCAAAGACACCCCATATTCACCCTTTAACACTGATCAATGAAGACAAACCAAAGGCATCAAACAAATGGATATTATACACTTGATTCTAGGAAAGTGGTAGGAAGCTTCCCCTTAGTTTTTCTTCCCCTTATTTATTTCGGCCAAGGGCCTTGTAATGCAGCACCATATTGTATTCTTATTCTCTTTACTCCTTGAGTAAAATATTTGAATTAGTGTGAAGCTAGTTCTCCCCATTTCCTAATGAAATATCTCTAAAGTTGGCTACTTTTGAGTGTGTGTTAGGAGTCTATTTCATATAATAATAGTGAATATTATTGTGTGAAAAGAAACAGCCCCAAATAAAATAAGAGTGTGTTTATCTCCTATTTATTATTTGGTTTATCCTTATCCAACAAAAACCACAAAAGAACTCCCTCTTTCTCTCCCAATTTCGTGCATCCCCTTTCTCCCATTTAAACACTTCATTTCTTCATCAAAAAACCACTCCAAATATTGCCTTTCTCCTGCCCTCCATTCCACCCTATCACCTCTTCCAAACAACCATACTTTCTTCACCATTTCATACACAAATTCAACCTATTCTTCACCATATATTCCCATCTTTAATCTGCCCTTATTCATCCATAGCTTTTCTTAAGCTTAGGTACATCACATTATATTCCATACCTGGTTGGACATGAACGGAGAGTTCTGAGACACTTGCTGCCTCAGGGCCTGGTTTATCCTTTGCGTGGAAAAAATTGATCCATTGGCTCTATTTTGAGAGTTCACATTTAGAGATCCCATCATCCCCATTGCCTGCATTCCTTGCAAGGGCTGCCCGTGGGAGTTCACTGGTTGTAGCTGAGACCCCGTCACTAAACCAACCTTTTGCCGATGCTACACCAAAGAGAAAAACCACTTCAGATATGCACAAGGTACCCACTTTGTACTAAATTAACTCCTCTTTTTTAAAAATAAAAAATAAAAACTGAGTAATGAACATATCACAAAGCAAACATGCACTACGCGAAATTGCTCCAATATTAAAAGAAAATAAATGTTCTGAAAGATAAAGGCATTTTAGCACTCTGGTGACACGGCCATTTCAATACAGCTCAAAAGATCATAGTTTGACGGTCCTTTGACCATCCCTACGGATTCAAACATGTTAGCATATACACTACAGACTAAGAGTTGGTACGGCATTGCGCAAATGCTCACACTTGAGATTTTCTGCTCAACTTTGAACTGTAAGCTCAGGGAATAAAAATGCAGATAAATAAATAAATAAGTTAACTATCGTACCGCAGAAAAATATTGAGGCTGTAAATTAAACTGGGCTGTGGCAGCAGAGGAAGCAATTGCGCTTTGTCCAGGTAACATAGAGAGGTGGCCAGTCTGTCCCATCAATGCCGATCTAGATAAATTCATACCAGCACTCATCTGTTGGAGATTCTGCTGATATTGCTGTGGTTGTTGTTGCTGTTGGAGATTCTGCTGTTGTTGAGGCATACAACCCCCAAAATTCATCTGCCCATAAATCCCAGCAGCGGCCTGCTGTCTTGTCAAACCAAACTGCTGCTGGTGTTGCTGTACTTGACTCAACCTCGAAATTGAGGGAGATCTCTGCAATTGCTGAATCTGCAAATTAGATGCCATTGATTCCGTGATCATATTATTATGGTTACTACTGCTAGTGTCATTACTGCTGATATTACTATGTTCCTGCTGGTGTAACTGCATCTGTTGGTGCTGATGTTGTTGTTGAAACACTTGGTGCTGATGTTGTTGTTGTTGTTGTTGTTGCTGCTGTTGAGCAACTTGCTGTTGTTGTTGGGCAAATTGTTGCTGTTGGGATTGCGAGAATTGAGGATGCTGCTGGTTTTGTACCAGTTGTTGCTGTTGAACATGATGCTGTTGTTGCGAAGTTGTCAAGGGGATTTGCGGGAGGTCAACGGAAGGCGAGTGGGAAATTGAACTGTTATTGGAAGGCGAGGTCATGGAACCTCCTGCGTTCGACGGTGCCCCCGCCACCGTTAACTGTGTGTTCGACGTCTCAATTACCGGGTTCCCTGATTGAATTGGTTTGGGAGGAGACGATGAATTTTCGGCCATTTTTCTTTTAATTTGGAAACTCTGAGATGGATAAATTTGCAATTGATGGGAATTGAAAGCTCTCGGATATAAAGGATTCGGAATGAACGAACCCCAAACTTCAGTCTAGGGCATTCCAAATAGTTGTCAAATTTTTGGTAGAATAACGACCTAGATTCCAATGTTGACCCGGGAGCACTCCATTACTTCATTAGTAAAAATTGACGGTTCTTACCCCCTAACTCCCCACCCCGCCCCGACCCGAACACACCCCGCCTACCCCCGTCAATTGCAACCCACAAGTTGATTTTGACTTTGGAATCAAAATTTGACTCCAAAGTTAAAATCAACTTGTGGGTGCAATTGACGAGGGTAGGGGGTGTTCAGGTCGGGGCGGGGTAGGGGATTTACCTGGAGGGTTTACCTAGAGCGCCTCGGGTCATCCCATGACATTGTATTCCAATGTCATGGGAACCCCATCCTCTTCTTTTTTTGAATACAACTATATATTATTTTGTGCAGTTGACAAAGGTCGGGAGTACCATAACTGTCCTGACAGACAATTATGTTTATCATAAGGTCTTTGCAAGTATGAGGTGCAAACTTTACTACATGCCACCAATCTAGAATCTGGGATTAAAATCCAATTTACCTTCTCTAGTGACCGTCAGGAGGGCCTCAGGGATGGAGCTCATCATTTTTCACTATTGAAACAAAGTTGGATGTTAGAAAATTGGGGAAAAAAAAGAAATACTAGAAATTGATTAAAGTGTTTTTTGCACCATATACTCCTGAACTTTCCCAAAATTGGACGAATCTCCCCTGAACTTTAAAATTTGTACCAATATCCCGTGAATTTTTAAAAATATTGCACTACTGGTCTCTCTGTGTCAGTTTTACGAGTGTGTTAATCACACACTCATCTAGACAATCAAGTGCAAGTGTGAGTTCATTCAAAATCGTATATCATACGTGAGTACTATAATATGCCTTTCCCAAATATTAATTTCTATAATTTTAACCTCTTTAAACCCTAGATAATTTTTTCGATTTAGCCGTCAGTAACCAAATTCGAAGGCGGAATATCAGACGACAAAGTTCGTCATCAATCGATCAACCTCTGACATCTTCATCAAATTTCAATAGGATATTGATGAGCATATGATTAACGTACTCCAAAATATGGCACAGAGGGACCAATGGTGTAATATTTTTATAAACTCAAGGGGCACTCGTGCAGTTTTTAATGTTCAAAAAGAATCCACTCAATTTTTGGAAAGTTAAGGGGTAAACGACACAAAAATCTCATTGAATAAAATTAGAAGAAACTAAAAGAAGGTAGTAGAAACTAGAGAAAACAAAGGGAATTAGAAAAAACGGAATAGAACTATAAAAAATTAAAAAAAAGTAGTAAATACTAGAATGAATTAGAAAATATTTGGAAAAAATTAAAACATGTTGAAAAAAATATAATACTTTTGAAATATCAAAAAGTTGAAAAATGAAAAATGTTGAAATATATGTCATTGCAACCATATGATTCTCCTAAAGTTGATTTGATTACTTATGTTTTATCTGCGCAGTATTTCCATATTTCAGAAAACAAACACTACGTACATAAAATAAAATAAAGTGATGTGAATCGAGATAGAAATACTTCCAACTTACCGTTCGTACCAACGGGATCCATCACATGATCTCAAGCAAAACAAATCCAATAAGGTTATACTCATCTCGTGATGGCAGAGAAATTAAGGTTTGATGAGTTTCGAGATGTCCTGAAAGATTTCTGTATGATTTAAATCGAAAATAGAACTAAATGAACAAGCCCCGAGAATTAGGTCTCGCACAGTCCAGCTGTTGGACGGTTCCGAAGAAGGATTGTTGAGTGCAAATAGTTGAGCTTGGTGTACCGTTTGACAGAAACGGTCCACCCTCCAAATGTGAAAATAAATCTAGGAGTTCGCCTCTAGAGGTGGTTGAGGTCGGTGGACCGTTTGATAGAAATGGTCTATCGTCCAAATGTGGAAATAAATCCAAGAGTTTAGCGCTACACGCGGTCAAGGATGGTGGACCATGCACCAACAAAAGTCGACCGTCATGGGAAGACCGAATCTGAGAAGCAAAAGGTCGAGGACCTGGACCATGGGTCACACATAATCGAACATTCCGGCTGCTGCAAAAACCCTTTAGCTACCAAACGAGCTTTATAGGGATCCACCGAACCATCTGGCTTGTGCTTTATCCGAAAAATCCATTTGCAGTGAATGGGAGGTTGACGTGGCCTAGGAACCAGTACCCAAGTTTCATTACGCTGTAATGCATAAAATTCTTCATCCATAGCACACTTCCAGTTTGGAGACTTCAAAGCTTGTCTAACATTAGTGGGCAACTCAAAATCTGCAAGAGTACAAACATTTATGAGATGATCATTAAAGTAACGGCGATTAAGCATTCTCTCCCACACTGGTCGATGCGGTGGAGACGGGACGGCTGCGGGTGATGAAGTAGAGGGCGATGCGGAAGAACGGGAAAGAACAGAGGATGGAGGCGAGGCGGAATGTGGCAATTGAGGCTATGGAGCTGCTATAGAAAGTGGGGAGGAAGGTAGAGGGGTGGAGCAGGTGGGAGGTAAGACAGGAAAAGATACGGTGGCTGACGGTGTGACAGAGGCAGGGACATCAGGGAGACCGGGAAAAATATGAGGAACAAACTTGACATGGCGAGAAACATATATTCGTCCCGAGGAAATATCATAACAGCGATAAGCCGATTGAGATAACGAATAGCCAGGGAAAATACAAGACGAGGAGCGAGGGCTTAATTTGATGTTATGATTGTTGGAACACGGGTTACGCCTACGTCGTACTAAACCGTGTTCGTTTTATGACAGGTTTTGATAATGCCAAACCGTCGACAATAACAAGGCTAAAGTGAGCAAAACCAAGGCGAAGGAACATCGCATTATGATTTGAGAACCAAGAACCAAGGATCAAGAACGAAGACGTAGAATTGTATTGAGTCGGTCTTAGTGTGATCAAGACTGGCACAAACTTTCAAAACTTGGCTCTCTAGGCTCATATCATTAAAATACTTTTTGCATATTCAAAAATGCTCTTCTTAAGTTTTAAACATGCCTAAAAACACTTGGAGTTCGTCTAAACCAAAAACCAAGTCATCCGGCGTTCGACTTTCAGAAACCGGCGTTCGGCTTTCGGTTTTCGGCATTGGTTTTTGGCATCCGAACCAACCAAGTGGTTTTCAAATTTTTATGATTGGTTTTTACTTCTGGGCATATTTAAACAGTTCTCCAACAAAAACGCTTCAAAAACCACCTTCCGTTTTTTGTCGTTTAGTGAAAACCATGTGAAACGACACAAACTTGGTTAGCCGTGGTTTTCAACTAAATGACGTGGTTTTGAGTTTTTTTACTTGATTTCTTAGCAAAATTCAATAAACAAATGTTTTCAATACTTGGTTTTTATTTTGGAGAACATACGTTTTTGACATCGGCTAACGACATGACTAAACCAACCATGGTTCTGGCTAAACCAGCCCAACAGCGATGTTGGTGCAACCAACAGCGCTGTCTGGCTTGGGTAGCTGAAAACCATGGTTTGGCGTTAAGTCTTCCAACAACGATGTTGCATATTAGACATCGTTGTTGAGCCTAGAACAGCGATGTCCAAGCCTAGGACAACGCTGTCTGGGTGAATTTCAGCAGATCTAAATTTAATCAAATCCCACAAATTGTGCCAATCACCCCTTAAATGTTTTAATCCGTTGGAGCCTATTTTTCCGCTATAAAATGGGGTGTTTGGGTCTATTTTACATATCACATTACTTCACAACTCCTATTCGTTCATTGCATATTATTCATACATTATTCATAGCTTTTCGAGAGCCATTTTTGTGAAGTTCGTGTTGTGATCTTGAGCGTATCACTTTACTCATATTCACTCTTTTAAGAGAGCCTTGTTCTTGAGTGTTCTCAGTTTTTATAGACATTAAGGGAAGTTTAATTTGTTTCCCTTGGTTGTACGAAGGAAAGGTACTTTCCTTCGGGTTGAAGTCTTGGAGTGCGGTATCTCCGAGCAAGTGTTGTTGAGGCTCGTGGGACTCGAGTTCTCAGGTTGTAACGGTTTGTTAAGCACCCGTAAGCTTAACGGAAGTAGTGTAGCTCGAGAGAGTCTCTCGGGAGGCTGGATTAGCCACAAGTTGTGGTGAACCAGGGTAAAATCGGTGTGCCTCTTACTCTTCCCTTTACTTCTCGTTTATTCATTTTTTATTCCTGCGATTTCTTGATCAAACGCTATTAACCCCCCTCTAGCGTTGGTCTATTATTCTAACAATTGGTATCGGAGCCTAACTCGCGTGCAAACTTAACCGTTTGAGAGTAAAGCGATCATGGGTTCTTCTTCTAGAAATCTTTATGCAGGAATTGGAGAAGGTCAATCAACTTCTAGGCCACCACTCTTTGATGGCACCAACTACTCATATTGGAAGGAACGGATGAGAATCTATATCCGTTCCACCAACTTCCAATTGTGGTTGGTGATCAAGAATGGCGAGGAAATCCCTGTGAAGAAAGTGGGAGAAACCATGGTCCCAAAGACCGAGGACGAATTTGATGCCGAGGACATCAAGAAGATTGAGAATTATGCAAAGGCCATCAATATGCTATATTGTGCGGTCAACCCCGATGACTATCGAAAGATCTCCTGCTGCACAACCGACAAGGAGATGTGGGATAAACTTGAGGTGACGTACGAAGGAACGGACCAAGTACGTGAAGCCAAGATCGACTTCCTCACCCAAGAGTATGAGATGTTTAGAATGAAGGAGAACAAAAATATCGACGACATGTTCGACCGATTCTCCAAGATAGTCAACGATCTTCATGCATTGAAGAAGACTTACACCGACAGGGATCATGTGCGAAAGGTCCTACGGAGCTTGACATCTAAATGGGGATCCAAGGCTGATGCCATCTATGAGTCAATCGGCACATCAAATATCACCATCGACGGTCTAAGAGGTAATCTAAAAACTTATGAATCTACTATTCTTAACCCGTCTTTGAATGACCAAAAGAAAGGAATAGCATTAAAAGTCATCAAAGAATCAACGATGAATGATTCAAGCGATGATGATGAAGTCAAGCTTGTCATGAAGAAGTTTTGCAAACTTCTAAGGAAGAAAGAAAAGGTTGAGGATGGCCCTGTGTGCTATGGATGTGGTGAAGCCGGGCATATCAAGAACAACTGCCCGAGAAGTTGAAGGAATGCTCGTAAATTCAAAAGGCAAAGGGCATATATCTCTTGGGGTGGCGACTCTGGAGACGAGTCAATCGACCAAGACGAGGATGAAACTGCCAACCTCTGTCTCATGGCGCACGGAGACCAAACCGACGATGTACAAGAGGTATGTACCATTTCTTCCGACTCTTACACCTTTGAAGAAATGCAAGAAGCACTTCATGAACTTTATGATGAATTTGTTAGCGCTTCTAAAATCAACAAATCGTTAAAGAAACGCCTCTCCACTCTTGAAAATGATTTTGAAAATCTGGAAAAAGATAATGAGAAGTTAAAACAAGAAAATAAATTTTATGGCCAAAGAAGCGCCGACAAACCAGAAAGTTCCTCAAACGAATGTGAATCTTGTAAAGCTTCAAGGGAACAAGTCACAAAACTTGAGAGTACGGTCAAGAAATTTAATATTCCGCACAAAGATTTAAATTTGCTCCTTGACACTATGCATTTTTCTAAGGAAGGAATAGGTTTCAATAAAAATGAAGTTAAGGTTAAAGAAAACGTTGAGCCACCATCTAGACAATTATCTAAGGCTCAACGTAAGAAACCTAAAAATCAGGATAATAGAAAACCCAGTCAACCTAAGGACACTAGACAACCTAGACTAAAACCTAGGAATGAAAATGTTCATGGTAGACAACCTAAGAAAAATGATTTTGTGCATAATAATAATTTTTCTCAAAATAGGAGAAATAACATAAGAACACCTAGAAATGATTCTTTTGAAAACATGCATAAAACATCCTTTTCTCAAAATAGGATGAATATGGTTAGACCCTCTAGCTATTATCAACCTAGGCATATGTTCAACCCAAACGTAGTATGCCATTATTGCAATAGGGTAGGACATATAGCTCCCGTGTGTTTTACTAGACATAGGCATCTCACCTATAATGAAACACACAACATATTTGGTGCTAACGAAAAGAAATCCTTTAGAAAAGGATATTCGTATCATAAACAATCTCCACAGGCTAATGCACAAAAGAAACCTTACTATTTCTTCTACTTTGACGAAAAGAAGAAAGTCCACATTCCGTTACCGGAACCGACACAAATCACACCGAGATATCGGCATTCCGTTCAGGTAGACTGGAACCCGCCAACCACGGGACGACGGGTTGGCCAAGGTAACCCCTAAATTATCATCAAACCGAGTGTGTGAAGGTGTGTGTGGAAATAAACTTTCGGTGTGTGTGTGGATAATAAAAAAACCAATTAACCTCCAAGGACCCATAAAAATATTTTGGGTACCAAAGTGTTACTTTGCAGGAACCCCGTTCATGAAATCAGGGGGAACCATGCCTACAGCGCTGTCCAGGAGACCCAACAGCGCTGTTGAGAGAAACACCGTCAACCAGCTTGTGCCAACAGCGCTGTACAACAAGCCAACAACGCTGTCCCAGGGAGTCCCTTAATCCTCACTTTCTAGAAACTTTTTGAACATCGATGCTCTTTTTTTAAAACATCGCTGTCTACCCAAAACACCTTGTTTTTCAACTAAAACCAGAAACTTTTCAAACAGCAATGTCCCACTTTCAACATCGATGTCCATTTTTACAATTTTTTTTCTCCAATCGTAAAACAGCGATGTAGAGAAACCCAAAAGCGCTGTTCTAATGGGTTCAAACCCTTACACAATTCCAGAAACTTTTGGAACATTGCTGTAGGGTACCCAACATCGCTATCCAATTGACTCCTGTTTTTTTTAAACTTGACGCAGAACAGCGTTGTACAAGGGCACAACAGCGTTGTCCCAACAACGATGTCCCCTGTAGAACATCGCTGTTCTGGTCAATTTTTTCAAAAAAAATACCCGTTGGCACCAGCATTAATTGCTCCAACAGCCATATTTTTGAAAACCTGGACGTTGGAGACCTCTTTTCCTATAAATTGGGACCCCCCTCTCTTCACTTTTACACACACAAACACAATTCTCTTCAATATCTTTGCTTATTTCATCATCTCTACTTTTCTCTTTTGAATTTTTTTCATCATGGGCAAGGACAAGAGCAGGGCTGCCACCTCCGGGAAATCAAAGTCCAAATCCCGGGCGCCTACGACATCCTCCGAGGAACGCCTCTACTACGGCGATGGGTCGTACCTCTGGTTCGATTCTGAGGAGGAGCGCACCCGCTTTCTCACCTTCTTCTCTAAACGGGTTGTGGCTCCCCCACGAATCGTCCCGGAGCGCTTCCCGGAGTTGCAGGGCTACGACGATCTAGACGTGCAGCTTCACCAAGCCGGCCTTTGACCGTTCGTCTCCCGGGCTCGGAAGGAGATCAACCCTGCGCTGATTCGGGTCTTCTACTCCAACCTCCGGCGTGAGGGCGGCGTGCTCTACTCTCTTGTCAAGAGCACGCCGATATAGCTTTCCGTTGAGAAGCTTGGGCGCATCGCCGGCCTCCCCTACCAAGGCGACGACGTCTCCCACTATGGCGGAGAGGACTGGGTGCTCAACAACGAGGGCCTTATCCTCAACGAGCTTGGCATCACCGAGCTCATCCGCCATGCCTCGGGCCGCCCCACCATCCACTCCGCAAACCCCGAGAGCCGGCTTCTTCTCTACATCGTGTCCCGAATTATCAAGCCCCGGAAGCATGGGCACACGATCATGTCTGGTGAGGACCTCAAGCTCCTCCATGCGATCATGCACTCGGCACCAATCAATTGGGCAAAGTTTGTCATGATCAACATGACAGTCGCCGCGTCCACCGACCACGATCACCTCCTCCCGTACCAGTTCGTGGTGATGGACATCCTTGAACGGTTCAAGGTGACCACCACCGTTGGCCCACTCATGAACGCCATGAAGATTTGAGCGATCAGCAAACAAACCTTCAAGAAGCGGTCAGACAACGCCGGACCTGCCACTGCCACTGCCGCGCCATGGCGCCGTTCTGCTGCTGGCCCAGCCGAACCCCAGGCCCGGGCCAACCTTGCCTCCATCGCCGACTCCCTCAACCGGCTTCACTTCAAAGTTGACGGGATGGATGGCTACCTTGAGTGGCTCGACGAGGCTGTTCAACGCCAAGGGCACACCATGAACGCATACTTCCAACGCGTCAACTACGTCCCCCCACCGTACCAAGGCACGTTCCTTGGGCAAGTGTACGATGACGAGGACGAGGACGAAGAGGATGACTCCTACGCCCCGACAAACTCCCCAGACAAGGACGAGTTTGATGACGCCGTTGACGGTGATGAGATGGACGTCGACAACGACGAGGAGGAAACCGAAGACGAAGACTAGGCCACACCTAGAATTTTTATCTCTTCTTTCCTCACTTGTCTTGTTTTTTATTATTATTACTTCCGTTGTACTCCGCCTTTTCCCTTTAATAAATAAAATTATCTTCTATCTTTTTGTTAATGTCAAAAGGAGGAAGAAAAGGGCTATGCATATACTAAGGGGGAACGCCTCTAAAAACGAGACCGTTTGATTTTAATCCGACTAATTTCTGTTAAGCACAAATTAAGGGGGAACTTTTTCACAACTCTTTGAAAATCAAATATCCCTTAGTATGCATATCCCCGTCTTGTTTGCCATTATCAAAAAGGGGGAAATTGTTGGAACACGGGTTATGCCTACGTCGTACTAAACCGTGTTCGTTTTATGACAGGTTTTGATAATGCCAAACCGCCGACAATAACAAGGCTAAAGTGAGCAAAACCAAGGCGAAGGAACATCGCATTATGATTTGAGAACCAAGAACCAAGGATCAAGAACGAAGACGTAGAATTGTATTGAGTCGGTCTTAGTGTGATCAAGACTGGCACAAACTTTCAAAACTTGGCTCTCTAGGCTCATATCATTAAAATACTTTTTGCATATTCAAAAATGCTCTTCTTAAGTTTTAAACATGCCTAAAAACACTTGGAGTTCGTCTAAACCAAAAACCAAGTCATCCGGCGTTCGACTTTCAGAAACCGGCGTTCGGCTTTCGGTTTTCGGCATTGGTTTTTGGCATCCGAACCAACCAAGTGGTTTTCAAATTTTTATGATTGGTTTTTACTTCTGGGCATATTTAAACAGTTCTCCAACAAAAACGCTTCAAAAACCACCTTCCGTTTTTTGTCGTTTAGTGAAAACCATGTGAAACGACACAAACTTGGTTAGCCGTGGTTTTCAACTAAATGACGTGGTTTTGAGTTTTTTTACTTGATTTCTTAGCAAAATTCAATAAACAAATGTTTTCAATACTTGGTTTTTATTTTGGAGAACATACGTTTTTGACATCGGCTAACGACATGACTAAACCAACCATGGTTCTGGCTAAACCAGCCCAACAGCGATGTTGGTGCAACCAACAGCGCTGTCTGGCTTGGGTAGCTGAAAACCATGGTTTGGCGTTAAGTCTTCCAACAACGATGTTGCATATTAGACATCGTTGTTGAGCCAAGGTTGGGTTTCCAGAAACATCTGGAACAACGATGTAGCCTTCCCTACAGCGCTGTCCAACCTAAGCCAAAAATATAGTGCATTGGCAGAAAGTTTTTGGACAGCGATGTTGACCCAGAAACAGCGCTGTCAGGCCAAAATTCCACCTTCAAAGTCAGACCTAAACATCGATGTTCAAGTATTGAACATCGATGTAGGGACCTGACCGTTGGAAGGAATTTAAGGCTAAAACTTTCCTTGTTTGGAAGTTAACAGCCAAAAAAGCGATGTAGGAGTATTGGACATCGCTGTTGGCATGACCGTTGCTTCCCAATTTTCAAAACGCAAGCCTAGAACAACGATGTCCAAGCCTAGGACAGCGCTGTCTGGTGAATTTCAGCAGATCTAAATTTAATCAAATCCCACAAATTGTACCAATCCGTTGGAGCCTATTTTTCCGTTATAAAATGGGGTGTTTGGGTCTATTTTACATATCACATTACTTCACAACTCCTATTCGTTCATTGCATATTATTCATACATTATTCATAAATTTTCGAGAGCCATTTTTGTGAAGTTCGTGTTGTGATCTTGAGCGTATTACTTTACTCATATTCACTCTTTTAAGAGAGCCTTGTTCTTGAGTGTTCTCAGTTTTTATAGACATTAAGGGAAGTTTAATTTGTTTCCCTTGGTTGTACGAAGGAAAGGTACTTTCCTTCGGGTTGAAGTCGTGGAGTGCGGTATCTCCGAGCAAGTGTTGTTGAGGCTCGTGGGACTCGAGTTCTCAGGTTGTAACGGTTTGTTAAGCACCCGTAAGCTTAACGGAAGTAGTGTAGCTCGAGAGAGTCTCTCGGGAGGCTGGATTAGCCACAAGTTGTGGTGAACCAGGGTAAAATCGGTGTGCCTCTTACTCTTCCCTTTACTTCTCGTTTATTCATTTTTTATTCCTGCGATTTCTTGATCAAACGCTATTAACCCCCCTCTAGCGTTGGTCTATTATTCTAACACCCGGAGCATGGGTAGGGAGTAGATATCATTATGATTTTGTCCCTGAAGAAGAGGCTTCCCCGTTCAGACATCCTTCACAAGAAACCGATCATGAAAAAACTCAACAGACACATGGTTAGTTTTGCAGAGCTTAGAAACGGAAACATGATTAGTTTGTAGGGTAGGAACACGTAAAACATTAGACAAGACAAGAGGTTGGGATGGAGTAGGAATAACGGTATGACCAGTGTGAGAGATAAGATGGTGCGACGCACCACTGTCCAGAAGCCAAGGCTGGTTTGCCACATTCTGTGTGACCACATTGTGCGCCTGAGGATGGGTAGGAGAAGGCTCAAGCGGTGCACACTGGTTGTGTAACGCCCCAAAATATACCCTAGAATTATTAATGAATAATTATTCAATTAATCAAATTTGTTTTGATTAAAATAAATTGTTGTTGGGCTTTGGGCCGAAATAAAACATATATTGATATCCAATATCACAATCTGGATAAATCTCATAGAGATAAATCCAATATGTTGACTTACTATATGATCTTAATTTGGGGAACCAGAGTATAGACCCAAATTAGGGATTTGTTTATAATGTGAACTTTGAAATGATTTATTGAAATAAATCATGAAAATAAATAACATGAATTAAATATATGAATTTTATTGAACAAAGGTCAATTAAATGAATTTTGACTCTGTCAAAGTCAACCACCCAAAAATATGATGTCAGAAAAAGTATTACAAATAAATATGAAAATTATATCATTATGTAGAGTTTGACTGTCTGACCCCAACGGTTCAATCAGATTTCAATTTGGAGAAAGTTGGAACAAAAAGTGTACCCCATTTGGGACCAAAATTAGTCCCAATCAGGGACTACACATCAAACCGCGCCATGTTCAATTACGCCGATTCCAAATTCGTCGCTCAATCACGGAAGCTGCAAACCTGTGTCTTCTTCTTTTCCCTGGCTATTTAAGGACAACCCAACTCCCTCATTTCAACACCAAAACCACTCATTCTTCCTTCTATATTGTTCCTAGCTGAGAGTAGAGTGCAGTGGTGTTATCATCTTTGTGTGAGGTCGCCGGAGCAGTGAGATAGAGTCGCCGGAAGTTTCGCTGGAAAATCTTCAAAACCTCCCTTACGCTTCAAGGTAAGCCCGTAGATATATCTAATGACTAGAATGTTCATATAGGTTGTTTTTACGTTCATAAATGGTCATTTGGTTGAGTTTTGTGTTTGACATGTTTGAAGAACCAAGAATCATAAACCTTGAATTTGATGTTAAAAATATGTTTTAATGATTCTAAAATGATCTATGAACCTCGGAGGACATTTCTATATAATTTAATTGAAGTTTGGTGATTAAAAATGATAATACTCGAAACTGACCAGAGGAAGAAGATGATGAACGGTAGCCGAAAATCGATTATTTACTTCTAAAAAATCGATTAGAATTATGTCCAGAAGAGGATGTTCGAAGTCAGTATATAATTGATTATTTAAAATATAAAAATTGATTTAAAAAGTATTAATCGATTATTTTGAAACTAAAAATTGATTTTTAGCCATTAATTGATTATTTAAAATTTAAAAATCGATTTTTAGCATTTAATTGATTATTTAAAATATAAAAATCGATTTTTAGCAATTAATTATTTATTTAAAATTTAAAAATCGATTTTTAGCATTTAATTCATTATTTAAAATATAAAAATCGATTTTTAGCAATTAATTGATTATTTAAAATATAAAAATCGATTTTTAGCATTTAATTGATTATTTAAAATATAAAAATCGATTTTTAGGTATTAATTGAGTATTTTTAAAAAATAAAAATCAATTTTCCTCAAGTACAGATCCTGTTCTGAAAATATTATTGAAAATATGCTCTAAAATCCTATTTTGTTACCAATTAATTATAAACCATATAAATATGATTTTGTACAATAAAAATGATGTTTGTGACATATAAACATTATGTGATGCATGACGGTAAGTTCGGGTGTTAACACTCGAGACTAGGCCGCTATTTGTTATTATGCATTATGAGGACTGTTTGATTATTGATTATAATGAATTAATGATGATGAACGTTTTGAATGATGATCATGAATTGTTAAAGTGAAAATAATGAATTAATGAATCGTATTGTTAAGGATATCTAGAACAACTCTCAGATATACCCACTTGTATATTGATGATGATTATTAAGGATATCTAGAAGAACTCTAAGATATACCTACTTGACAAATTCATATTTCGGGTTAAAACGTACTACGGGATCCAGACCGGATATCACCCACCCGACAAATCATTGTTCGGTTGGTACGTAATCCACATGACTCATAGGGTGGATTATCGATTCTTGTGTTCTGCATTAAACTATTTATAGTTTAAGGGCCTGGTTAGAAATGTTGCCTTAGACTTGGAAAAGTTAAGAGTTGTTATGAAATGATTTGACCTTAAATTAAGAATAATTTAAGAGCATTATTGATATATTGAATATCAAATGACTTGGAATAAAATATGGAAAATATTATGAATGGTTGAACCATATATTGTGTGCATGATATCAAATGGTTGATTGTGAATTGAGATTCAATTTATGTGGATGTTCGACGCTTTAGATATGCTTACTCAGCTTCACCGCTGAGCGTGTAGTGTGTTTTATTTGCTACACGCAGGTAGGCAGAATGAATGATTGGTTGATTCCTGGCAGTAGAAGGGGCGAGACAGTCGTGGTAGATTATTGAATGAAATAAATAATTATGTTGTTATGAGACAAATCTTAAAGTCGCTTCCGCATTTTATTTAAACACTCCGTATTTCTCTACAATTATGTATGGGATATTATTTATAAATAAAAATGTTTGAAATGTTTTAAATTATCACGATTACCAAATCAATACTTTAGTTCGAAAGGGGCTGCAGACCTGGACGGATTAGGGTGTTACAGGTTGTCCCTCAGAAAACGTTGCAATTTACGATAGAATCTCGTATCATGGCCGGAAAAATCACAAAAATTGCAGTGACGAGGAGGGCGGCCCCTGGACTGAGACTGCCCAGATCGCATGCCCTTGCCACGACGGGAGCCACCCGCAGAATTGTTGTGTATGGAATAGGTTGACGACACAGTGGCACGACTCTGACTAGCCCCTCGTTGCGTGAAATTAGCAGTGGGCACAAGGGATTCATCAGCAACATTGGTTTGTTGCAATTGCCTCTCACAGTCAGTGAGGATATGAGTGAGTTCATCAATGGTTAGGGTCAATCCACTGCCATGCAGAGATTGATAAATGGCTTGATATTCTTCACCCAATTGAGTGATAATTGAGACAATAAAATCAGCATCAGAAACTGGACTCCCAGCAAGGGCTAAATCAGTAGCGATATCCGTCATATCCTTCATAAATTTTTCAATAGAACGATTCCCTCGTGGATTTTTGTTGAGTTGAGCTTTGAGGGAGATAATGCGGCCACGAGACATGCTCGCAAGATGAGAGTTGAGTCGGGAGCAAACACCATGAGAGGTTTCAGCAAGGGAAACGAGGGGTTGCACCAAGTCTGAGCACGAACCAAGGAGAGCACCAACAAGAATTTGATCTTGACGGAACCAAGCTGTGTATTCGGGATTCAACTTAGTACACGCCGTATCCAGGAACTGTTTGGGAGCTGTGATGGAGCCGTCAAGATAGCCCAACAAGTTCATCCCAATCAAGGTGGATTGAACCTGGCGACGCCAAATAAGAAAAGGGGAATTTACTTAAATAGCACTAAAACATAATGACTTTCCCTAAATAACACCACATGTGTTTTTCTTCCCAATGTAGCACTTTTAGTCATTATGCATTAGTCATTATTCAAGCAAATATTCACCATCACTGGACATTATGGACATTATTAAGTGTTATTTAGGGAATAAAACAGTTTAAGTGCTATTTAGGGAAATGACTTAAATTTTAGTGCTATTTAGTGCAAATATTTCATAAGAAAATTGGATTTAGTAAGTTTGATAGGAAAGTGTTTTGGGGCGGCCAGCATAGTGGGTTCATTGACGGAGGTTGACATCGTCGGTAATAAAAGAGCAAGAGATAGGGATCAGAAAAAAAATCTCGATTAAGAGTAAAGAGGCTCTAATACCATATAGAGAATTGGATGAATTGTATTAGCATTGATAATTGAGCGAACATTTATACAGGGAATGTACAACAATAAGCTCCTAAATGCAAGGGAAGAGGACTGCGTGATCCTATTTACATGGAGAGACTAGGCATATAGCTAACCACCACAGTTAGGATAATTACAAAAGATATATATTTAAATGAGATAATTAAATATCCTTAACAACACGCAGTCGAGGATGGTGGACCATGCACCAACAAAAGTCGACCGTCATGGGAAGACCGAATTTGAGAAGCAAAAGGTTGAGGACCTGGACTATCACTACGCCAAAAATAATATCAAACGACTGTTGATTAACTATTGTTAATGGAAACACAGTAGTTGAAAGAAAACAGACTACTGTAAGTTTTTCTTGGCAACAGAACTGTAGTCTAGCTGCTATGCTTTAAAACTATTTTTTAAGTTTGGACAAACGGCAACGTATCATTAGTTGTCTGTGTTAGTTCAAAATACAGTTTTTCTTATGACAGTTGTTAATAACAAGTTAAAAATACTCTATTTAAACAATAGTCTGGGTTTTTAGTCTAGGACTGTTTTAAAACTTATTAGAAACAGTTATTTATTGCTTGTTGTCGGTTTCTTATGGTTTTCTTGCCACTGTTGTTTATAATAGGAATAGAAGACTCTTTCGCAACAATAGTCTATGAATTATGGGTAGAACTGTTTTTGAAGCTGTGAGAAATAGTCATTTATTATTAGTAGTCGGTTTCATCAAAAAGTGCAGTTTTTATTGCCACAGTTGTCAATAATTAGTTAAGACTACTACTTGCTAACAGAAGTCTGTTTCCCAGTGTATAACTGTTTTTAAACTTATAAGAAATAGTATTGTATTGTTAGTTGTATGTTTCATATAGTTTTTTTGTAGAATTGTTTATTATAAGAATAGAAGACCCCCTTGTAACATTAGTGTATTTATATAGCGTAGAACTGTTTTTGAAATTCATAAAAACCGTAATCTATTACAAGTTGTCTATAATAAATTAAGAATACCCTTTTTAAACAATAGTTAGACTATTAAGCCTAGAACTATTTTCAAAGTTTTGAGAAACCGTAATGTATTACTAGTAGTATGTGTCACACCATTTTTTTCACGGTTATCTATAATAAGTAAAGAAAACTGTTTTTAAGAGAATTGTGCGGAATAAGCGGACAACTGTTTCTAAAATCCTGGGAAATAGTAATCTAATACCATTTGTCTGTGAGATGTGAATTTTTTGGCAGAGTTGTTTATAATAAGTTAAAAATACTCGTTTTAAACAGCAGTCTATCTCTTAAGAGCCTAGAACTATTTTAAAAGTTTAGAGAAACGGTAATAATTTTTACAATGAAAATGTATACGCTCTCTAACTTTACTTTCATACTTTCAGGAAAAATTTATACAACAATCAAATAACCATTGTCTTAAAGAATTATATGGACATGGAAAAATAAACACTTCCATTCAAACGAAAGAAAAAGTACATGGACAGGCTGGGTACTGTCCCGCTACACACAAAAGGAATTGGGAACCCATAAAATCAATCAATCTCACATCATAAACACCATTATCGTCCATACACACCTTCAGCCATATTTTTAACACCTTAGTTGGAAGTCCCTCCCAACAGATTGTGATTGGGAACCAGAAGGCGTAGCCATCAACACATTTAAAAAACACATAGTATTGTCTCTACATGAATCTGCAAAACATCAAAGGAAATAAAGAGCCCAACCACTTGATGCTAAGAATAGCAAATAGGCTGTCAGAATAGTTCAAACTCAGCATTAACCTAAAATCAGAAGCTAACAGTTGATGGCCTTGAAGGCTTGAGAAAGTTGATTATAATTTGTGATAAGATTACACAAAATGACATAAGTTTCATAGAATTCTATGACCAGAACAGAGCCATAAAACCAATCCATAGACCTAAAGTGAAAGCATGAAAGAAAAAGCTACAAAATCTATAGAAAGCTCAAAACTATAAAACCAAAATTAGACTTTCCTGACTAATAGTCTAATTCTTTTAGAGAGCTAGGTGAGGGGATCTTTTTCTTCGTCTCGACAGACAAACACTTGTTCTTGGCCATGGAGGGTATGGCTTTGCCCGACGTCCATTTTCTATAATAGAAAAAAACAATGAAGATTACATAAGTACGGAAGTGGCCACTGCACAATGAAAAAAACTTGATCCACATGCAATAAAGTAACAAGCAAAAATGCACAAGGTTCTGCCATAAGTGCCATATACTCTAAGTACAAAATGCCATTGTTAATCTGTGTTTGTGTGTATACAGCGTAGATTATATATTGTTTGCATTCCGTGTTTCCTAACCTGTACAACATCCAGCCTAGGTCCTAAGCTAGAACCGTACATCATGTGCCAAAAAAAGAAAGTATCATCATCTAACATCAGACCATAACCTCTGATAACTAGCTAGTAGCAATTACATAACCAAAAAAATAATTTTTATACAAAACTCATTTACATAACAAAAGAACGTATTACACTACACAATTCTAGTATATAAAAAAACCAATACATATTGGTGTCTTTGAGTAGTATCCTCAACATTTCTTTTCTGCCATAGTATCCTCAACATTTCTTGGACACAAGACTTACCTTGCATATTGTTGCAACTTCAGAATTTGATTTCCACCTTTTGGTATGTCTTTTTCTGCCTTGAAAGTTCAAAATGTGGAGGGTAAGAACTACTTGAACACTATGTTGCGTACTCTTACTTTAAAATAAGTTCGGATTGGAACCAACACGTATTTTAGCATATATCTCGCATAGAATTGTAACAAAATACGCTTACTAAAATGTCCCTTACCAAAGAGTGTCACTACTTCTCCAAGTGTTATGCCATGATCTTTGAACAATTCTATCACGTGTTGCCCACTTTTTTCAACACTTTGTCCACACAAAACAAAATGAGCATTGTTACGAGTCACAACCCTGAGATTACATTCAGCCCTGAATGACAACATTGTTAAACCCCAACTCCTCCATTAGGTCAAACCAATAAGTCTACCGTAAAAATAACAACCAATTTAACATATGAATATCGTCTAAATAAATAAAATTTATTAACAAGAAGGGGAAAAGGATTGATGAAGGGGTTTCTGAAGCCAATTTCTTCTAAAATAATGAAATCCAATTTAACATTTGAATTTCTAAAAACCTTTTATTTCTTGATCGAATAGGGCAGGTGGCAAAAATTAAATTTCTTCCACTAAAAATGAAATTCATTAACAAAAAATCAACAATTCATTCCTAAAAAACATCACCAGTAGAATCGAACACATATTTCACAAAACAAAACAAAATCACTAGCTAGAATCAAATTGCCAAGTGGGAGAAGTCTCCAAATTCATTACCTATTCCAAAGAGAGGAAGGCACGGCTGAACCTGGGCCGGCCACAGTCGCGACTGGTTCACTTGTGCTCCGACGCAAGGAAGGCGAGGGTGCTCCGACGCAAGGAACTCGCGTCCTTTCTCACTTAGACCTAATTGCAAAATTGGGGCACATATTAGGCGGGCAATGAAAAATTGGGAGGGATTCTAAAATTTGAGATGAACTTCAAATTAGAGGATTTTTTTTGTTTCTTCTTGCGTCTTTCTTTCTTTTCCTTAAAGTCTTTCTTTGTTTTAGTCTTTACTAGTGCATCACCCGTGCGATGCACGAAGAGATAAGGTTTATCACAAACTTCTTTAGATATGAGAATTGTTGATACTGAATACTCCCTCCGTCCCACTCTCTTTGTCCACTTACCTTTTGGCACACTATCCAATGCACTTCTTTAATCCATTTTATCTTGTAATTTGTATATTAAAAAATTATAGAAATTATATATTAGTAATCTATATGTTAAGACAAATCAAACAAGATCACACATGACTATATTTAGGCTTACACATTGGGAGAATTTGATGAGTCAAAGTGCTTAGATGAACAATTCCAAAAGTCAAAAGTGGACAAAGAGAGTGGGACGGAGGTAGTATTATTTAATAAATAAGGAGATATGTCCATCTACCTGCATATCATATTAAAAATTTAATTTTAAATAAAACCACTAACATTCAAACCATACTATTCCATACATATATACTATTCAAATGAATTAAAATAAACAACTTATGTTTAAACATCAATTATACATTTTCAAAAACCTCCTTATAAACTACATTATCTGTAGTATTACATGGAGTATTATCAGAATTACATATCATTACTTTTAATCCCTCGCGAAATCGTACCCTCGACATGGCGACATACAAACAAGTTTTTTCAAGAATAAACCAACATGAGAGAGAGACTGTCCCTGACTTTTGTTTATGGTCATTGCATATGACACCATAACCGGAAATTGTCTTCTTTGAAACTTAAATGGCAATCTGGTATCGGATGGAGTCAATGAAACTCGCGGTATTAAGACCGTTTGTCCTGCATTTTTTCCATGAATCATCTTTGCTTCCAACAAACGGTTACCAAGTCTTGTAACAATTAAACGTGTTCTGTTGCACAGACCATTAACATGATCGATGTTGCGCAAAAGCATTATCGGAGTGCCAACTTTTAGTGTTAGTTCGTGGTTCGGAATTCCCGAAGATCTAATCGAGTTCAAATACTCTATGGTGTGTAAATCCCCAACTAAAGAAGCATTCATATCAGATTGGCAAGCACTATCGGCACTCAAATAGACCTTCTCATCTCCAGCATTCATTGTGATCATGTGTTGATTTATTGATTCAACTACTTCAAGTGTTGGGGCTAAAATTGCTCTTTCTTGTAGTAAACCATCTTCACCAAAAATCTGTTGCAAATGCAGGGTAAATTGTTTCTACCATTCTTCCTATAGGATTATTCCCTGGTTCAACCAGCAAATCTGATGGAATTTCAATTTTTGCACAACCATCATTAGGAGGACCAACCTTTCCGTCACCAATATCTGCTATCCAACGGGTAAAACGTTCAATTTCTGTGCTCTCACTCTCCTTTCCATTTGAAACTCTCATGTTCTTGGTAAGTCTCAGGACCTTGCAATCAGACCACAAGTATGAAGAATTAATGGTGGCTAAAACAATATCTTGCCTAGTACCCATTGGAAATTACTGGTAGTATCTGTCTAAAATCACCACCAAAAACAATTGTTTTGCCTCCAAATGGTTTGACCTGGCTATCCTTATTCACCACACGTAATATATCCCACATAGTTCTATCTAAGGCTTCAAAACAATGTTTGTGCATCATAGGCGCCTCGTCCCATATAATCAATTTGCATTGAATTAACAACTGGGCTAAAGGACTTCCTTGAGTAATTCTGCACATGCTCTCTTCGTTAACAATTATTGGAATTTTAAAACGTGAATGAGCTGTTCTTCCACCAGGCAATAATAGAGAAGCTATACCACTTGACGCAACATTTAATACTATCTCCCCTTTCGATCTAATTGCCGCCGATAGTGTTTTCCAAATGAATGTCTTTCCCGTTCCTCCATATCCATACACAAAAAACATTCCACCAATGTTCTTTTCAACTGCTTCAATGATAGAGGAATACACAACTCTTTGCTCGTCAGTTAACTTTGATAAAAGCTGGTCATGCTCAATGCACAAATTACGCCGATCGTAACACATTTCATCGTTTATCAATCTGTTTTCAGAACTGTGTAGATACTCGGCCCTTGGAAATGGCATACATTGAAAATCATGCAAACTCCTACCACGACTGCGGAGAAGCTTTTCAATATCTGCGAGGGCATAATTCTTTACCTCTTCTTCTGAAAAACGTAAATCTGAAAATTATAAACAGTGAACATTTTAAATGATATTTAATGAAATTAATGATGTTAACTTAAAAATTCTAAATTATACCTGGGTATTGTAGTATTCTCCGTTGTTGATATAGAATATCAGTTGAAAGATATGTCCAACATTTCTCCCATACATCTTCGGGACGGATTAATGACCCAGAAATAAGCAAAGTTGCAAATAAGTTCCTCAAAGACATCTCTGAGGACCAGCTACTTGCGTCAATGATTGCATCAATATATTCTTTGTCATCCTCTACCAATCCTAATGCGCAACATGCATCACGGAAGGTGGGATACAAAGTTCCCTCTACAGTCCTAATGTCTTCAAACGAACACGGTCCTTTTACAACATTCAATAAACAACGCAAGTAGTATACCTCACCAGATCCTGGAGGGACATAATACATTCTGCCGATGCAAAAACGTCTCTTCCGCGGTTGCCACGCTTTTATATCATTTTTCCAAACAAATTTCTCTGGGAATTCTGCGTATGTCAAGCTCCGAGCTTCATCATAAATTTTATTTGCTTCAAATCAGCCTAGAAACATATTTTGGTTTAATGTATTCCTTGCTATGATCTTCTCCAATGCTTCATTATCTGAAAATATAATTCTCTGCTGATTTGGTAAGTGAAAGGCAAGACGTTGCACGGGAGGATCACGATGTTGTATTTGAAATCCAAATATCCGCCAACATGCCTCACAAGGTGAAATGTACCTACAATCATAGTACATGTCGACCTCGTCCACTTCCTTTACGTTGGGTGTTTCTGTTCCACTTGCATAAAATGATGCAGTAACATGATCATGACCCTTGTTCACATATTTGAACAGATATTTTATGGATCGAGATTGATTACACCATTCAACATTAATGTGAGCACCATATTTCATCAATAAGTAACGATTGTGGGGCACAACATGTCGGTTGTCTAAGGTTACATGATTCTTAACAACATTTCTGCCGTTATCCCGTCTTCGGTAAATGGGATAACCTTCTTCATCTAAACACGTGTTATCGACAAATCGTTTGGGATAGTGTTTTGTGCATTTCCCATCCTTCATGCACGGTGAGTTTGGTCTTGCAGTACCACACGGGCCATGTACCATACAGTCCCGAACTGCAGCATAGTATGTTGGATCAATCTCTTCATTGGGTATTTCCGCAGAAATGATGTTATCAATGTCAACCGTAGAAAATACCCGATTGGTCCCTATTAATGAATAACAAAATGTGGACATGTGGCAATCCGCGTTTTTGGAACTCAATAGTGTATATAATTGCAAAATAATAATAATTGGCGGATCAATGAAATTAAAATATTTGATATTGCTCATTCTCAAATTATTACAATGAAACATTCATGACACATATTATTGTGAAATATAATACCTGCTCTTACTTTACCGAAAATTCCTTTTTTGCGCAAATCTATAATCAGCATATCCAACTTCATCTTAAAAACACGACACAAAACATCAGGACGGTCTTCCGGGTTAAGTTCTTTGCTCTGTACATGTCTTGTTATTTCAAGCCATTTTGGATTACACGTAAATGTGATGAATAAATTTGGATACCCCGCCCACTTGCAAATTGCCATAACATCTTGATAATTTTGAACCATGTATCTAGCACCTCTAGTGAATGAAGAAGGCAATCTGACACGTTGTCCTTGCAATGCCGAATTCCTCTCTCCTCGTAACAGAGCATCAGTGAGACCACAATATAGTTCACAGCGCAGTTCTTTTTTATGAGTGCAGATGTATATTAATCTTGAATACTCAACCATGGTATATGCATCAACCACAAATTGTTGGAAGAGACGTTTTGAATGAAGGATGAGAGAAACCTCTGTAGCCCTGTCTTGTAAACGATAGGCAAAATACTCCCTCATACTTACATATTTCCTGCCTTCATCCTCGTCTTCATCTTCTTCTACATTAACGCAAGCCAATAAGATGTCATGTCGATATCCATCTTCCCCGAAAGGGAACAACAAAGGATATTGCAGAGGGAGATATGAAGGATGCAATTAACTAATACAAATATAATAATTCATACATATACCTGTTAAAAATGCAATACAAATATAATAATTCATACATATACATGTTAGATCGTATCCTATTGTTGATCTCGTTTGATGTATCATAAATGTACAATTGCGCAAACCTAGGATTTTGACCTTCTGGTGGAAGTAATGTTCCAATTTTATGATAGTTTTGCCCATTCAGGCTGTAAGTAGGTGGTCCTCCTCCATTATTCATGGTATGATCAATTTTTCCACCCATGGAAGTGAAACAAAACATATTATTATAGGCATGGATGTTTTTCTTGAAATGATGACTCTTTGTAGTGGCTCCCAAGAATAAATCTTGCAAGAGTTGAGGAGGCGGCAACAAAGATGGTAATGCAACTTTACCACTTCTACAACACAAAGGATACTTCGGTTGTATTTTTTTGCCATAACCCCTAAGTCTCTCTTCGTACCAAAACTGAGCTCCACAATGTTCGCATTGATACGATGAATTATCATTATCAAAATATTCTGAAAATTTAGATGAAGTATTAGTAATATATGGCATACATTAAGATAATAGAATAAATAATGATTTAAAATAAATATCTAAGGTAGATCAGTACCATCTGACATGCTAAACGTTATTTCTACGTCGTTCAGAGTGTCTTTAAATGTTGTTCTTGTTTCAATATGGCCTTGATCATCAACTTCATTGAATAGTGATTGTCCAACAAAGTAAAATCACACAACGTTAAATTAGGACTATAAGACGAAATAATCTATTTATGAATAGATTATTATGTTTTAATTGAGTATATATTAAACAAAATAATTATGAACCTTCGAAGTTTGTATTTGCAACATGGGGGCGTTCAGGATTTCTAGACGACGAAGGTTCCGAACACTCAGCAAAGGAATTATTAAGGTTCCTCACTACACGATATCTCCCCAATAACTTATCTGTTTAGGAAAAACTCAAAATGTAAATATTACTCAAATTACCAAAGCTGTTTTTAAAATGAATAAGTTTGTTATGTAACGACATACATGGTGAGAATTACATCAAGTTAAGCAACAATCAAGTGTAGTCTAAACAATGTGCATAATGTAATAACAAACCTTTAAACTTTTCAGAACTGTATAACACAGGCACTTCTAGTAAATTATTCATGGATGTCTGATGACAGTCCTTTTTAGACTGTTTCGAGTTCTGCTGTGGCGTAAGTTGCCTCGTACAATCAACTAAATCAAAACGACAAATAAGAAATTATATTTTCATTGAGTTTGACACAACATATTTTAAATAAATAGATGTATGAGCTTCAATATCTTAATTTCTACATATATTTTATCAAAATAATATATTTCCATAATATACGGTCAAAGTTTAAAAAGTTTAACTACAAACGTCAAACTTAGAAATCAATTTTAAGACGGAGGAGTATTATTCATACTTATAAAAGATACTCCATAAGTCCCCGAGTATTTCCCATATTTGTTTTTTGTACTAATAACGGCAAACTTTACCTCCCCCAATATTAAAAATAATTAGAAATTGAAACAAATTTTTTTTGTATTAGATTTATTATAGTAGATTATTATTAAAATATTATATCAATTTCTATATACATATATATATACCCCTCCGTCCTGAAACTAATTTTCCATTTTGACTTTTGAACTCAAAGTTTATAAACTTTGACTACATATTACCGAAAAAAATATTGAATTTCCATATAAATTTAGTATGAATAGATTTATTGTAAAAGATAGTTTTGAAATATATTATTTTGATAATATATATTGAAATAAAATAGAGATATTAAAGGGCCAAGGTGCCGCATTGTAGACCATGAAAAGTCAAATGAGAATTTAGTTTTAGGACGGGGAGTACAAAATTTTAAATTAAGTTGCGCCAGAGGTAAAAAAATGAAAAAAAATTATTTAATTTTTACAAATAATTAGGGACGAAGGTAGAAGTACGTAAAGAACTAACTGTTTGTAATGTCATTAAGGCAATTCATTTGAACATAAGATAAACTTAAGGGGCTTTGAATTTGAGAAGAACACAAGTGCATCGTACTTTGTACATTTGTACCTGTAATAATATTATTATTTTGAAAAAAAAACAATTCATAAAAAAAATATAATGATTAGCATTTAAAGTTTTTACTTTTTTTAAACCTTTGAAATTTGTAAAATTCACAAGTATTCTGGTCCAATAAAAGCAATTCCCTCAATGCCCATGTCTCATTTTAACCTGGCCCAGCCCAAAACCTTTCCTACTAACCTAATTGCCTTACTAAATACCTCGTACTTTCTCACGTTTCTCACTTTCTCCCACTCTCATCCGCTGCTGTGTTCCGCTACCTTATCTTCCTCTCTCATTTCTTTATATTATTTAACCGGATTTTAATCCTCTTTCTGCCTAAGAAATCGAAGGATCATGTCCTCATGTCCTACTTTTAGATTGTTCTTCTTTGTATGTATTTCTTCCTTGTTCTGTTTTGATTTTTTTTTGTTTTTTCTGCAATTTGTTTTCGTTTTTCTCACGTAGATTTGATATACTATCTCATGTTTTTTATTTTTCGGAAACATATAATGGAATTGATTATACATACATACTTTAAAATCTTCAATTTTTCTTTAAGATTTTCGATGACTTTGAAGTTCATATATTTTTTCTACGATTTTGCGTAGATCTATATGAGATGATGTTATTTTGTTTACTTTGAATCATGATTCATTAGTTTACAGATCCATGCACCGAAATATTATTTCGTATTTTTTTGGTTTTTCTTACGCAGATTTGAAATCCTATCTCATATCTTTTTTCGAAACATATAATGGAATTGATATGTCATACATACTTAAAAATCTTCAATTTTTCATGAAGATTTTCGATGACTTTGAATTTCATACATTTCTTCTACGATTTTGCGTTGATCTGTATGAGATGAAGTTATTTCCTACACTTTTGAATCATGATTCATTAGTTTACAGATCCATGCACCATAATTTTTTTCGTTGAAATACGAATACATGAAAAATATTTTAATTTTTAATTTAAAACTAATACAGATCCCTGCTATTTTAATTTTAATAATTTTTCCTTGTAAAAGGAATACAGATCTCTGATATTTTAAATTTTATATACTCTCCCACATTAAAATTGCATTCATAGTCCCTACTTCTATATCTGAATAACATTATTCAGGAAACTAAAACTGCTTCATGTGATCTGATTTTTCAATTATTATCATTTCATTAAATTTTTTACGGCTACAGAACCTACATTTATACTTGAAACCCGGTATGTTATATGGTTTTTGTTGTTCTTTGTAACTCATATTTTTTTAATCTGAATTGTTCACATTGTGACAATCTACCCAAGAATAATACTTTTATTTTTTTTACAGGGGCATTTTTACTGAAATAACGTAAAGTAAAAATGTAAGTAATTTCATATGAGCTGCATATAATCCGTATTTTTTAAATATAATCTGTTAGATAAAAATTACTGAATACATAAACCTCTAAATGCTTTTACTTTTTATTTCAGGTTTGATCCTTTTTAAAGTACTCCTCGTGATGAAAGTGAGTGTAATTATAAACTCTTATTTTTAATTAATTTGAAGAAATTCTGAAAACCTAACTTGCGAATTAACAATTACTCTTTCATGTTTCCCAGATTTATCCCAAGCAATAATGTTAAGGAAGGCAAGTAAGTTGTTATATTGTTTCTACCAGTAAGCTAAATCCAAATCTATTCATGTCTTGAATGACAACCCCTCTGTGCTTATTTAAACTTAATCTTTTCAATATATATACCTAAATAACTATGCTTAGTAATAGAACGCATGAATATAGGGAACTTTTGAAATATGTTTACTAAATGAAAGACATAAATTATTATACATTGTGTGAATTGAAGCTTGTGTACCTATGTTTGTATGGATTCTCTTTCTTTTCCCCCCATCTCTAGCACTGGACAATGAAGTCTTCATTTTTTAGCTCAGTGTTAGGTGTATGGCTCTCTAGATTTTAACACTGAAGTAATACAACACCGTGAATAGGTTATATCTTTTATATATATATATATATATATATATATATATATATATATATATATATATATATATATATATATATATATATATATATATATATATATATATATATATATATATATATATATATATATATATATATATATTATATATATATATATATATATATATATATATATATATATATATATATATATATATTGTAACGCCCCGAAACATACCCTAGAATTATTATTAAATAATTATTCGATTAAACAAATTTGTTTTGATTATTATTGGGCTTTGGGCCGATATGAAATATTTTTTAATATCCAATATCAAAATCTGGATAAGTCTAATCGAGATAAATCCAATATGTGGACTATTTGTGTGGTCTTGATTGGGAACCTGAGTACAGACCCAAATCAAGAATAAATAAATTAATTAATTATGATGTGAACTTTGTAATGATTTATTGAAATAAATCATGAGAATAATTGATATGAATTAAATGAGAGAACCTTTTATGAGAAAGGTCAATTAAACCAATTTTGACTCTGTTAAAGTCAAATACCCAAAAATATGATGTCGGAAAAAGTATTACAAATAATTATGAAAAGTATATCGTTGGATAGAGCTCGACTGTCTGATCGCAACGGTGCAAACGGATTTCAATTTGGAGAAAGTTGGACCAAAAAGTGTACCCCGACCGGAACCAAAATAGGTCCCAATCAGGGAACTGTTTAGACGGCGCCTCCTTCCCCACTACGCCGATCGTAGAGTCACCTTCTTCTTCTCTCCTTCTCATTATATAAGAAAACCCAACCTTCTCATTTCTTCACCATTCTTCTTCATTCTTCTTCCTAAATGTTCATGAAAGTGTGAGGAGTGTTGTGGTGCTGTCAATTTGGTGTGAAGTCGCTGGAGTTGGGAGAAATACTCGCCGGAAGTTTCGCCGGAAAATTTCCAAAACCTCCATTAAGCTTCGAGGTAAGCCCGTAGATATATCTAATGACTAGAATGTTCATATAGATCGATCTTACGTTCATAGATGGTCATTTGGTTGAGTTTTGTGTTTGACATGCTTGAAGAACTAAGAATCATAAACCATGAAATTGATGTTAAAATTATGAATTAATGATGCTAAAATGATCCATGAACCTTGGAGAACATTTTTATATACTTTAATTGAAGTTTGGTGAGTAAAAGTGACATTTCCGCAAATTGGCTCGAGGTAGAAGACGATGGATAATCGATTATCAACTTGAAAATCGATTATTCATCGTTCTGCAGATTTTTGTAACAAAGCTGAGCAACAGTCGATTATCAGAATGTGATAATCGACTATCAGCCCTCTCTGAAGTTTGATATTCGATTATCAGAGTGTGATAATCGATTATCAGCCCATTCTGAACATCAGACAGTAGATTATTAGAAGTGACAGTAGACTGTCTCCCTACACTATTGAAGAAAATGAAGCTAATAGCTAATAATTGAATTTCCTATCATATGTTAATCAATTTTTATTTAGAAAACATGATTTTTGAGTTATGGAATCCTATATTTTGATACCAAACCATTATGATTATTAAAAGGATGATTTCTTGGAATAAAGATGGTGTTTTAACAACTAAAAGGGATCTTATGTAATGCATGACGGTAAGCTAGGGTGTTAACACTCGATGTTAGGCCGCTGATTGTTATTAGATTGTTCATTTGATGAATATTATGGATTATTAAATGATTCTTGAACTAAGAATATGAATTGATGAATAATGTTGTTAAGGATATCTAGAAGAACTCTAAAGATATACCCACTTGTATAATGATGATGATTATTAAGGATATCTAGAAGAACTCTAAGATATACCTCCTTAACCAATTCATATTTCGGGGTTAAAACGTACGTACGGGATCCAGAACGGATATCACCCACCCGACAAATCATTGTTCGGTTGGTACGTAATCCACACGACTCATAGGGTGGATTATCGATTCTTGTGTTCTGCATTAAACTATTTATAGTTTAAGGGCCTGGTTAGAAATGTTGCCTTAGACTAGGAATAGCTAAGAGCTTGTTATAAAATGATTTGGCCTTAGATTAAGAATAATTTAAGAGCATGGTTGAGATATTGAATATCAAATGACTTGGAATAAAATATTGAGAATATCATGAATGTTTGAATCATATATTGTGTGCATGATATCAAATGGTTGATTATGAATTGAGATTCAATTTATTTGGATGTTCGACGCTTTAGATATGCTTACTCAGCTTCACCGCTGAGCGTGTAGTGTGTTTTATTTGCTACACGCAGGTAAATAGAAAGATTAATGTGATCCTGGCGGCAGATGGGGCGAGATTGTCGGGATGGATGTGACAAGTTTTGAAATGAATTATGAAATGTCAATATTAAATTCGCTTCCGCAATATTGTTAACTACTCCGTACTGTATATGTTATGAAAAATATTATTGAGATTAATAAAGTGTGTTTGAAATGTTTTAAATTATCACGATTACCAAATGAATACTTTAATCCGAATGGGGCTGCAGACCTGGACGGATTAGGGTGTTACATAAATTCACTTATTTACATTACATATCTATTAGTACAAAGGCTGAACATATACTTGGCAAAACTCACCCGGTCCCGATAACCCGAACCAAATAACCCGGCACTGAACCGATACAAACCCAAATCGATACAAACCCGAACCGATGAAAACCCGAACCGATACAAACCCAAAGCGATATAAACCCAAACCACAACCGAACCGAAACCGAAAATCAATCAAACCGAAAAAAACCCGGAACCGAACTGACCATATCCAAACTGACCCAAACCGATTATAACATATATCCGTAAAAGACCCGAACCAGAACCAAACTGATTGACCCGATTGCCATGTCTAACTGAACATCCGTGAACTATAATAACAACATTATAAATTATTCCGTGTTAGGTTTACAAATTCACGAAGAACCCAAGCGGTGGTTCTATAACACTGAAAATGAGAAGTGCAATAAAGGTGAAAAAGGAGAGATCATATTATAAAAGCCTAAATAATGGAAGATGAGAGATCTTTGATGTTTGATGTTTTACCTTTTGATAAAATGTAAAAAAAGTGAGCATGAATTATAAAAAACGTGTAGTTTTAAAATTGACCATGGAAAGTGACATGAAAAAACATCCATACGTGGCATGGTAAAATATATAAAAAGTGTAGTTTCAAAATTGTAGTGTATGAAAAAACATGTGACAAGTTGGGGCAGTGCATGCAAATATTGATTAAGTTCAAAGGACTTTGAAGATTGTATTTATTTAAACTTATTAAAATCTCTTTTTTAAGTTTAAGGTAATGACACTCTACTGACTTTTGAAAAGAGTGGTTAAAGAAAATTTATAACCAAAAAAATGTTTTAAGAAAATTACTTAGTGTAATATTTAAAAGAATTTACTGAAAACCCATTTTAAAACATCAAAAGTACTTACATGAAATTTGAAAATATTCAATGTATCAGCTTAGTGGGTATACATGAGAAGACAATTTTTTGGACTTAGTCAATGGTATTTCTCAATAGTGAATAACCAATGGACAAAAATTCCAGGCATTCATAAACTAATACCAATGGTGGACACCCTTACTCTCTATTTCTATGTATATATATATATACATACATACATATACATATATATATATATATATATATATATATATATATATATATATATATATATATATATATATATATATATATATATATATATATATATATATATATATATATATATATATATATATATATATATATATATATATATATATATATATATATATATATAATATATATATATATATATATATATATATATATATATATATATATATATATATATATATATATATATATATATATATATATATATATGTATGTATGTATATGTAATACCCCGTATCAAGATGGAAAAGGGAAGAGCTCAAAAGAATTGATAGTACTACTCATACCAACAAGGTGCATCTTTTTTTCGAGAGCTCATCACCTAGAAACTTCATAGTTAAGCGTGCTTGACCTGGAGCAATTCTAGGATGGGTGACCCCATGGGAAGTTTCCTTGGGCGTGCATGAGTGAGGACAAAGTGCGCGGGAAAAGACTTGTGTTGGTTTGTGGGGCCAGTCTATAATCTTTTGAGCGAACACTTACGGCCAGGGTGGGGGCCGGGGTGTTACAAATGGTATTAGAGCAACCCTGCGACTGTGACGAGCCAAAAGAGCTTAGTTCACCTAGCGGGGAAGATCTATGGGGTTAAAAAAAAGGATGCAATGAGGACGTTGCAATCCTAAGTGGGGGTGAATGTAATACCCCGTATCAAGATGGAAAAGGGAAGAGCTCAAAAGGATTGATAGTACTACTCACACCAACAAGGTGCATCTTTTTTTCGAGAGCTCATCACCTAGAAACTTCATAGTTAAGCATGCTTGACCTGGAGCAATTCTAGGATGGGTGACCCCCTGGGAAGTTTCCTTGGGCGCGCATGAGTGAGGACAAAGTGCGCGGGAAAAGACTTGTGTTGGTTTGTGGGTTCAGTCTATAATCTTTTGAGCGAACACTTACGGCCGGGGTGTTACAATTTAGACTGCTGTTTTAAGAGCTGATGGAAATCAAACTAAATGACATTCAAGAAAGGGGGAATGGTAAAACATTCTGTGCCAGAGCACTTATTTAGTACACTCAAGACATAGAAAAGACAGCAATTGGGAAAAATATTTCTAAAATCATTCTCTCTCATTCCTTTTCAACTTTGATAGACTTTTTTGGCCTTTTCAATTGCTCTTGCTCTGCTATTTCAAAATCATTCAAAAGATCCCTCTTCAATTTGTTTTTTTCATCACACTCCAAGACTTCCTGGCCCTCTACGTCAATGACGTCTCTTTTCACACTGGTTTCACCCTACATTTTAAGTTTAGACTTTCAGATTTTTTTTTAAGAAATTAAGAAATATGAACTAAACAAAGTGGTTCACTTTATTTAAACCTTATCAACTATTGAATCAACATTCTCTTCAACCCCAAAATCTGCCATCTTAAGTTTTGGTTGGGATACTGACTCTTGGGTAGATGGTGTCTCACGGGAGTGTTTTTCAATAAAAGTAGGATCTGTAGAGACCTGAGACACACTAAAACTGTCTTCATATAGTGAATCTTGAGATTTTGATACTTCAATTTCAAACATCATTTTCCTCTCTACAAGTTCCTCAATTTCAATTGGCAATTCTCCTTCTTTCTCCTGCACGAAAACAATATGTCAATGACTTGCCGATTTCTTAAAATATCCAAATAAGAAATTTTAAAACAATAGTGCTTGTAAACTTACTGATTTCTTTAAAAGCTCCTCAGCTCTCCTTCCAAGTATCCTTATACAATGCTTTTCCCATAACACCAATGATAAATTCCCAGTGTCATCCACTACATGGACTTTTAAACGGTATCTAATTTACATTTAGAAAATATAAGTAATTTATAAGTACCAAAATTTATAAGAAAAATATTTATTAAAGTGTTAAAACATGCAAAATATTATATTTACCTCAAAACCACACCTTGGGATTTACACACACCACAATAGTTCAAACTGTCCTCTGGCATTTTTTTCTTAGGGCATCCCTTACAGGAGCTGTAAAACCAGGAACCTGAGTTTTCTATTCCCGCAATAGAGCAAGAAATCCAAACCCTTTACCATTATATATCCCTGCTTTGCAAAACTGGATTACAGCTATGACGGGTTGCTTTGGCAATTTTTCCACAAATTTCATGAGATTTGAAGCATATCTGCCCCACAAAGTGCATGCAATTCTTGTCCCCCTATAACCATTTATAGTGTAATACACAATTATATTTGTATAATATACATATTATAATAAGGGATAATGACTGATATGATGTACTTACTCTAAATCCTCTAATATAATCTCCATAATTAGGGTTTCTTTTCCCATAACTGGTTTGGTGATTGGAGGGTCATTAACAAACATTGTGCCTAAAAATATTAAATCGTATTAAGATTTTTAAAATAGACTAACGATATCAAGGAATTTAAGTATGAAAAATGAGTAAAGTAATTACCAAACATTGGAACATTTTCAATATTTTTCAAAGCATTTATCTCCCCAAATGGTTTGAAATTGAAAAAATGCTTGGGGAATTGTTCATCAAACATCTCGGTAACAGTACTCCTTTTACCAAGTGATAGCTTAAATTTGCTTGAAACAATGTGAGGCATGTTGTTTGATAGAACTACCGGATTATTCGATATAAATTCCCCTCTTTGAGCGTTGATCCAAACAATGCTATTTCCTCCTTTTGATACACTCCAAGAATGTGGTTCCCCTAAAATTTTTTATCAAATAATTAATATCAATTTGAAAAGTGGCTAGCTAAAATAGTTTTGAAAAAAAGTACCTCATTGTCGTGAAAAATACACTCCCGTGCATAAACTTCTCCGGCATTTCTGTAGGATATCAAGTCGTAAGAACGAACTAATCTTAATTTAAGATTGGAACGAAAAGTAGATGGTTTTAAATCTATCAATCTTGTCCAAAGGGTAGGCATTTTAGAAAAGTATAAGGCTGATTGTTAATAAATCAGTGTTTTGAAGGAATTTTTGGGAAGGGTGGGTAGTGTTATGCAGTGGAGTGGTATTTATACTGACAATGGAATATGTTGGGTTCTTAGGACTGACTTTGTTGGTCTGAGTACTATGACTTGAATGGCATAATATATGTTGGTCTCCCTTCTTAGTACTGACTTTGTTGGTCTTTAGCTCCTGTAATGGGTATTTGCAGTGTAGTACAATGACCATGTTCACTGTATGTCTCGTAATTATGTGATTTATCTTTCCTTTGCAGCTGTGGTGTATTACACATTTGCAGGTGCAATACTTTCAGTAAACAGAGGCTGTGGTGCAATTTTTATACGTTTCTCTTAAATGTGAAATTAAGGAAATAAAACGTATCTTGGCGTGGCTTGGTGGGTACCGAAGCAGCCATGGCGTTTTTGCATCCTTTCCATTGTGATGAGTAAGTAAATTTGAAAAGTCTGAGCCTCTTTTTAGCCGCAGTCGATTTCAAAATTGAAAAGGAAAATAATGTATCTCCAAAGAGGCTGTGACGATATCACTGTGTATCTTCCAATGCTAATAACAAAGATTTAACGAAATGATTCGTATCTTGGCGAGGCAACCTCGAACTTTGAGATCATCGTTGCAGCCATGACAATCATATCGTTTAGTTAGCAATGGAAAATAATTCCGAGCCTCAACGGTAGTTCTTTTTTTATATAGAAACTATAAACGGATTTTAAATATGTCGAATTTGTGATTCGTATCTTGGCGAGGCAACATTTAGATTACAATCGGTTTGCAGCCATGGCAATCACATATCCATGTGTATCTATGGGAAAAATTCTGAGCCTAAAGATTTTTTTCACTGCTTCACATATCCATGCGTGATATCCATTGCTCTTGCAGTTCTTTTGTCATTTGATCAGTGAACTACTTGGCTTGGACTGACTCTTTGGAGATAGCATGTACTGGAATTCTTGATGTGGGGATAATAATCTTTTGTCCATAACTGATTGTATGTCTTTATAGATAGAGATCTCATAAGCTGATGCCACGTGTAGCAAACTATTCTCATCCATTGGATGCATAATTATGGCGGGAAAAACAGGAATGAAATTTGGAAAAAATTTCCTATGGGCTTTTATATATAAGTAGAGTATGATGTATCTCTAATGAGGCTGTGACGACATCAATGTGTATTTACCAATGCTAATAACGAAGAATTAACAAAATGATTCGTATCTTGGCGAGGCAACCTCGAACTTTGAGATCATCGTTGCAGCCATGACAATCATATCGTCTAGCTTAGCAATGGAAAATAATTCCGAGCCTCAACGATCGTTCTTTTTTTGGAATTTATAAACGGATTTTAAATATGTAGAATTTGTGATTTGTATCTTGGGAAGGCAACATTTAGATTACAATGGGTTTGCAGCCATGGCAATCACATATCCATGTGTATCAATGGAAAAAATTCAGAGCCTAAATAAATTTTCGGTATGCATTGTGAATTTGTGATGTGTATCATTTATATTACAATCGGTATGCATTGAACTGGCAGTTCTTTTGTCATTTCTCAGTGAACTACTTGGCTTGGACTGGCTCTTTTGAGATAGCATGTACTGGAATTCTTGATGTGGGGATAACTCTCTTTTGTCCAGAACTGATTGTATGTCTTTATAGATAGACATCTCATTAGATGATGCCACGTGTAGGAAACTATTCTCATCCATTGGATGCATAATTATGGCGGGAAAATCAGGAATGAAATTGGCAAAAATTTCTCATGGGCTTTTATATATATAGTAGATACTCCGTATTTGATTATGATGATGATAGCAGACCACTTGCAGCTTCTACTCATGGGGTGAAGGGGGCGACACCCCTTGCCTGGTTCCGGTGGCAACTTTTTTCGTCAAACCATGACACACTTTGAACTCAAATTAAATATAATTTTAAATAATTATATGTTGTAAAATTTAATATATCAAAACTACAATTCAAAATAAAAACCTAAGTTTAATAACTTTATATTACAACTAAATATACTTTTTGCACAAGTTATAGTTAAAGTGTTGCACAATTTGACTAAAAAAGTCAAATTGTGAGAATCGTTTTGGAATGGAGAAAGTATAAAATTTGCTAAAACTTTTTTAAGAATATATTTAATAAAATTTTTGTTCTGAATGAAATGAACAAATTTCAAAACAATTGGATTCCCCTAAAAAAAATTGAAGTCCCTTCAAAAAAAATTTGTCGAGGATGAAATTTTATTTAGGTGGGAAAAAGTGCGCCCAAAAAATTAAAGTAAAAAGTTGGATTCCCACTAAAAAAGTAGATTCCTTGCTGATAACCTGTCCAAATACATTCCTATATTTAATTTTTTCTATATACTAATTTTTAAATAAAATCATTCTAAAAAGGTAAGATTTTTCACATTGCACTGAAACTTTTTGAATTCCCTCTCAAAATTTGCAGGAGCAATTCTGTAACGCCCTAGAAACTGGCCTAGAAGTTAATCAATAATTAAAAAAATAAGAATTATTTATTTACGACAATCTATTCATTTAAAGGATTAAAAGACACTTTAGAGATTCTAATTGTCTTAATATAACGAAACTAACCTGATTATATTTGTAAAGATTTAAATTAAAAGACTGGTCAGTATTAATTAATCAAAAGAATTAAGACAGACCAGGTGGAACTGGTAAATGCTTGTTGATTAATTATAAAAGTTATATCGTTGGGTGGGGATCAACAAATTAAATACAATGATGCGAACGAATCTTAATTCGGAGCAAGTTGGCCTGAAAAGTGCGTTCTTACTTAGACACGCTGCTTTAAATTATTTTAAATTAAGGAGTACAAAACCCTAAGATATTTATAAAGGGCCTGTTTGGGAATAGCTTTAGAGATTAGCGTTAGCGTTTTAAATAAAATTTTAACGGTGCAGATTACTTTGAAAACGCTAATGCTAAACACTGGCCGTAGATAGCCTTTTCAAAACACTAATCGCTAACGTTATTCCCAAACATGCCCAAAAGAATTATAGCCTTCTACCGTTCTACGTGCAGCGCCATTTACTTCGATCTCCTTCTCCGATCGAGCAGGGAATCTAGCGCCATCGCCACCATCCTCCTCGATAGATGGAAGCAGCAGCGTAGAGGAAGGCCAGCAATCTTCTCCGATTGCAAAGTGTAGCAGCGACAAATCCCCAATCCAGTAATTCCAAGTGGCCGACGAATTCAACCCACCGGCAAAGCAACAGCCAGCGTCCAGCAGCGGCTCAGATTATTGGTGATTTGTGGGCGATTTTTGATCCTCTTTCAAGGTATGAGAGTAGATTTCATTCCCGTTTGATTTTCATTCGATTTGTGGATTTTGAGGCTGGGTTTACCCTGTTCATTTTGCGACACTAGAATGCGATTGGCACTGGTCCATGCCTGATTTTGGGTCCAGCTTTTGTGGGTTCTCATTTACGATGTTGAGGACTTGTTTGTGTTGATTTTGGTCTTGCGGTCCAGCAAGACCATAGAATTTGGTACAGGTTTCCCATTTTACCCTTGCATGCACCCAACATATAATTAATAGTGAAGACGATTAAAGGAAAAAAAGATATAAAAAAAAGTGGCAGAAATACTAAATAAGTTGTGCTCACTGCATTTTAATTTCAGTCACCTCTTAAGGTACCTTATTTGGTTTGTCAAGCATCCTTTCAAAATCAAGGCACTTAAATTTTGGGTCAATTACTCAAACAAGTTTCTTAAAGTGGCAGGTAAAAATTAAACATGGCATATGCCATCACATGTATCGACACTCATTATCTAGTTAGTTTAATTTATTGGCCAAGGTGAACAAAATATCTTATCATTAGAACAAAAATAGCTGAAAATGATGCCGGAAAATCCAAGTGGGATGGTCTTGTTGCTCGTGTGGTACCCATTACATCATAGTGTGATGCATCAAACAAGAGTGGCTTTTGACAGCACAGCTGTTTCACAATCCATGATCATGTGAAGTATGGTTCTGTTTTTGTTTATATAAAAAAACTCGGGATTATGATTAGGAAGTGGAAGAATGTGAGAGAGTGTTGCCATCATCCAACTATAAATTGTGTTGCCAAGGGAAGCAAAGCAAGGTAAGAAAGACACAACATATATGAATAAGAGAAGCATCGAAGCAGCAGAAATTAGCAGCAACTAAATTGGACTTGAAAAAGGGGTAAACCCTGATTTTTAATCATTTCTTTTGTTATTTTCAATTGCACACTATACTGGTTGAGGATGATGTACTGATGTGGTGCATAAAATATGTACTCTACATTTACCTTCAAGAAATGGTAGTTGCTATTTTATTGAGATGCTAATTTGAACTACTAACTGGATTTTGTGCGGTCTATTATTGTTGATGCTTTTTAGACCCTGTTACTGTAAGATCTATTAGGCTCTTGGCGATTGATTTTTGTATATCTAAACGAAGTAGACTGAAGATGTTCAAGTCAAGGTTGATGAACATTTAATTTTCTTAAAAGAGTGAATATATTAATCTCATTTTGTGGTACCATCTCAGAGTTTTCATTTCTTTTGCTTCTTTAGCCTCCTGTTAAGGTTCTTTCCATATTCATTGATGAAGATAAAGTGCGAGAAGCGGGGCTTGGGGAGAACTTATGAGTTCGAGTATCTGGGATTGAGGAAGATGATATCTTATCAGGCTTTGTTTTATGCAGTGTTGGTAAATACCATTCAATTTTTTCTTTGCTTAGTCTACTTTTTCAATTTTCAAAGATTTATGTGTGGACAGGGTTTGCTCAATTTGTCCATTGTTAAGCTTGTTAGGAAGGGGTTCATCAAGTTATCATTATGTTCTTTTATACCTATATAATCCTGTCTCGGTTTTTTCTGAAATGGATCTATGTCTTGGTGCAGTAAGGCCAGTCCCTGCTGTTACAGAGTTTTTTTTGCGCACTTATCAATCAAGGAGCTGGTGGATAATGTATGAATTGAAACATAGCATTTTTATTCTCTTATTTGCTTGTTATAAAACTAGGTTTATTGTATGTTGCCTTCAGGTTGGCTTCTTAACAGCACGACTTCTGTTCTGTGGTCTTCTTATGTTGTGCGAATAGATAAACTTCAATTGTTAAATAGATGCATATAAACTACTTCGGAGGTATTTAGCTAGCTAATAAGTGCAAAAAGTTTCGAGTATTTTTGTTATGAACTCTTTCTTGTTATCAACAAACATTCATTTTAATTATTCAATGGTATGCAGATTGAGGGCTAAAGTGGATGCTTTACAAGAAAATATTGCCAGAGCAAGAGATGTATTCAAAAATGTTATTGAGAAGACAAATAACTAAATTAGGCATGCCGAATGGACAATTAGAGTGTGATTTTAATAATGTGAATATTAAATTATTATATGTTATTTAGACTTGGATTGTATGTATTTAGATCTTATTCAATATATTCTACATTTTAGGATTTATTTTTGTTCCATGATCAATATTTTGGAACTGAAATAAATTTAATTTACTAAATATAAATGTAAATTGAAATATAGTAGTATTTCAAACAGCTTTACAATGTATTAAAATAGTTTTCTAAATCTTTAAAGGACAACTACACAATCATGTACTGTTAATAAACATTAGACAATAGAAATAAACAGTTGTGTGAAATACAACAAATATAGTTGTTTACATTTTACAAATACAACATAGAATAGCAGTTGTCTTATGCAAACATACTTAGTTGTCTTCGGAGCAGTAGTCTGATTTACAATTTGACTACTGTGTAAAAACATAGTTTGAATATTTCAAGGACAACTACAAAAAAGCGTAGCGTTATTGAGCATTATACAAGTGAAAGAAACGGCTTTTAAAAATACAACAAAATTAGTAGTCTACATTTTAGAAATATAACACAAGATAACAGTTGTCTGATGCTATTTTTGTTTAGTAGTCTTCCAAGCAGCAGTCTGATATATCTTTCAACCACTTTTGAAATTAGATGTCTATATTGTTGAACGACAACACCACGCAATAGAAGTCTGAAGTCGAAAACAATAGTAATATTCATTATAGATAGACAATGAAACATCACCGTTGTCTTTAACTCTAGAAAAAAGATGTCTTACTCATACGAGGACAACTTCAAAAACATGTACTCTGAAACATCACAAAAGAGGTATTGTCAACCGTATTACACAATTGTTTTTAAACAATAGTCTGTAAATATATCAGACAGCTGCTCGGAAGACTACTGAAACTAGCATAGTTAGACTACTAAAAAGAACAGTTGTCAGCATCTGTTTTTGACGTAGTGCATGGGTCACACACAGTCGAACGTTCCGGAGAGCCATTGTGGACAAATTCAGGGAAGGACAAAATGGTTCACCTGTTGGACCGTGACAACTGTTAGTCGATTTAGACATTGTGCCCACGCCTTAGGGGGGGTGAATAAGGCGTTTAAAATCTTTTCGGAGTTTGATAAAAACGGTGTTGGCAAATGCGGAAGCAATATATAAAATGCAGAAATAAAAGCGTAAATAAAATGCACATCGAATTTATACTGGTTCGGGAAACCCCTACTCTAGTACCTCGAGGCTCCTCCTCAAGGATTTCCGAATTCACTAAGTTCCGGTCTCTTGAACTCCGTCAAAGCACCGTACTAGTTTTGGCAAACAACCCTTGCCAATAGGATTCACTCCGAAATTTCACAACGGCTATCTCGAACCGTTTACAATGAAGATTTAACGGCTATCTTCTACCGTTCCCCCAAGGATTTCAAAGGCTATCCTTGAACCTTTACCCAAGGATTTAAACGGCTATACTCGACCGATACAATATGAGAATTTAACGGCTATTCTCGACCGTATAAAGATGTGTTTGAAGAACACAAACAAGAGTTCTACACAACGGCTTGAATATAAAAATGAAGAACAAAACTTAGCCGGTGTAGAAGGAAAGTATACTCTCTCAAAAATACAATTCAAACTTATGAATATGAGAGTATATAACTAGAAACACAAGCTCAAAGTGTGTATTTAAAACTTAGGAATTTAAGGCTCTTAAAATAGCCAAAATATTGAAAATAATTAATAAAAGGATGAACACACTAAGAATAAAAAGAGAGGATGTTTAGAGCTTTGTTTCTTGAAGAAATATGAAGGATTAGGCTTGTATTTATAGTGGAAGATGTTAATTAGCCATTGGGAGGTGATTAGGGGTGATTTGAATTTAAATTGGCAATTTGCTACAGTGATTACAACGGATCCGGTACCCTTCACGGTAGGGTCTGTACCGTCCGGTACCTAAGTACCGTGACCACGGTATAGCCTACCGTTTGGGGGTACCGTGTCTTCCAAAAGTTTGGTTCGCCTCTGGCGGTACCTGGTTAGGACGGGTTCGGCCAACCGTCTACGCCTACCGTCGGTACCTAGGTACCGTTACACGGTATGGGGGTACCGTGTAGGCGGTATACCCTACCGTGTGGGGTACCGCTAGGGGTACCGTGACTCTGTTCTGATTTTTCCAAAATTCCCTTAATCCTTCGTGTTTGAGTTTAAAACCTTTTACATATTTGAAAATGTTTATGTGATGGTTTTAAACATATTTTGTGAGTGCTTTTGAGCTTGTGAATATAGGTATATAAATTCATTGGTTTCTACCTATATTCTACGCTATTCTACCTATATTCTACGCTAGTTTAGTGTTTCGACTTCATTCTTGAGTACCGAATCTTAATGATTCTTGTTTTCCCGAAACACTTAAACAAACGTTAAGCTCTTATATTGTTTGTTAACATCAAAACATGAGGCTTAGCAAACCAAGGCTAACAACAATCTCACGGTCGACTGTTCCGCGGTGGTTAGGGTGTGGAAGTCTCCACTCAATTTCCAATCTAATTCTATCCACCCATGATGTTCATAATTGGATGCAATCTTCCAAATCAAGATATTACATTGACCCTTGATTGCATTCTTTGAGCAAAATTTTAAATGGGAAAGAGTTAACCAAAGATAATATTCTTTGTCATTACATGGTAATTAGGGAGAAAGGATGGATGAAATGGACTAATTTCACTTGGAACTCCTTGGTGGTTGAAGGGCAAACATTTTGAAAGATCATCCAAGAATATTTGGTAAAATTTTAATTGATATTTGTATTTTATTTATTTAATTAGTTTGTAGCTTAGTACTAATATAGTTCTATAAATAGGCTTTGAATTCTCATTTGTAAAGCATCTTGAGTTTGACAATATTGAAGTAATATATATTGAGTGTTTGAGAGTTCTTCAAACAAATTTGTGACTTATTGTTTTTGTTAAGATAAATTTTTTATCTAAATTGATTAGTAAATTATACCTTTCATGTTGCTTCTGTAAACCTCGTAGAGATGCGAAAGCTAGAAACCCATGAGTTGTAGAATCACCTCATATGTTTTGTTACGAGCAAGTCTCGTAAAGATATCATTATTTGTCTCAGAAAATTTTAGGGACTAAAATATTCGACTTGCGGTGACGGTTATCACGACAAGTCTCGTGGGATCGCAACAATAGTGAAATTTTTTTATCAGTTTAATTTAAATATAAGTTATATTCATTTTTATCCGAATTTGTTTTTTTACACATTTTTTGGGCTGTTTTTTATTTTTTCATAATGTAGTACTCCTTCTATCCCTAAGACTATGTTTGGTTCAAGGAATTTGGAAGGAAAAGAAAGGAAAATCATTTTCTTCACCAAGATGGAAAGATTTTTGTTTTACCTCCTCTTAGTGGAGTTTGCTTTCTCATTTCTTTTTCCTTTCACTTATCCTCTTTAACCAAAAATGAAAACTGTTTTCCCCTTCATTTTCTTTTTTCCTTTAAATTTCTTAAACCAAACATAATCTAAATCTCTTTCTTATTTTTACTTTTATGGAATTTAAGGTAGAGGAATTGATATGCACATATTTCATACACTTTTTAGGCATATTTTGAAAAAGTTTTGAGTCCCAAATAAATTTAATGTTTACATTTTATTTCATTTTTCCATTTTATTTGGGTAGAGAGGTCCTATGCATAGGTTTGATATGTTTTGCAGGTATTTTGAGGTCATTTGGACGCATTGAGAATAACTGCAATTAGGGTTGTGCATTATTCGGTCCAAACCCGGACTGACCCGAAGACCGACCAAAACCAGACCGGACCGATCCTAGTTCGGTCCGGTCTCCGGTCCATCAATTTCCTTTATTCGGGTTCCGGTCCGGTTTGGTCCAAACCCGGTGAGACCGGTGGACCGACCGGTGGACTAAATATATATATAATTTGGGCTTATATTTTACTCAAGTTATTTAGTATATGGGCTTGGGCTTAAGTTACCCCAAATAATCCACCTTAGTCCAATCATCATATATCCTTTATTATAATATTTGAGACTCGGGCTCACAGAATGTCGACATGTGGCGGGTATACTTGGCAAGTTTTTTATGAGTCATCCTCCACCTTTGATGACTTTATTGACTTGGCACTTTTATATTAAAATATAGAAAGATCCAATTCTAATTAGTATGCCTAATATATACTTTATAAGGCGACTAAAATATAATTACGAAGTAGAAAAATAAGAAATTAATTATGAGTAATTTTTAAACTTTTTTCTAATGTATTTTGATTAATTATAATGAGTGCAATGTAAAAAAGCACCATAGTTCTTTTTATTATTGATAATATATGTTTAATTTATTTTTTTTATGTAAATTAATTATTCCATTGAATAATAATAATAATACGTTTAAGTTAGAACAAATTGAAAAGGTTAAAAAATGAGAAAGACTATTATAGAAGTAAAATATAAAAAAAGTATCAAAATTACTTATTTTGACTTCTACCTCAATACTTCTCCCTCCTAACTATTACTGTCATTTGAGTTTGCTCTCATCTTTTTTTATTGTCTAATCTAACGCCTAACATTTGATAATTTTAAAAATAATTAAAATTTTGATTCTAGGCATTTTTTTAACTAAGAAAATTACAATATCCAAAGTGGACACTTAATCATAATGTTCAATAGAGAGAGAATCATGAGTGTTTCTTTGGTGCGCCTTGAGTGTATATCATTTTTGTGGACCTTCTCACCTAAAAAATATTTTGTTTTAATTTTTTTATTTATAAAAACAAATGCTTAGTAGGTCCACGGTAGACCTTAAGTCCACCATAGAATTTGTCGAGAGTCATTAATATGTTTAAAATGAAATTCATAGATTGAAATAAGACTTTCAATGTGTTAAACCAACGAAAATAATTGATATAATTGTATTGTCAAAAAATGTAAAAAGGATTAATTTTAGAATTATTGAAGATATTTTTTGAAAAAATGCATACCCAATGTTGACTACTCAAGTACATTGTTTTTTGGAAAACCTATTATAAATAAATAACCTTAATTATTTTAAGAAAATTATACTACATCCATCCCATAAAACTTTTTAAATAAAAAGAAAGGCATCCCATAAAACTTTTCAAATTAGAAAAAAGGTGCACCCTAAAATCATTTATTCTACACATCATACCTTACCTTATTATAAAGTAAAGGAAAAGTTAGAAAATAATATCAAAATTATACATTTTTAAAGGAGTTCAGTGGTATATCATTTCCAAATTATAGTTTATCTACTTAATAGATTTCAAAATAATTTCTTGATCGAGAACTTGAACTATGAAAAGGAAAAATTGTCATCTGATTTTAGAGGATATTTATCTACGATGAATGAAGATCAAATAAAGATATCTGATGCGATAATGGAAGTCTGATATGTGAAAGAGGATGTTTCTTTTTTGTATATGGTTACGGAAGACTTGGAAAAGCATTTATATAGAAACCAATGTCTACTTCTCAAGAACGAATGGTATGTAAGGCTGTTTTGAATGTTGCATCCAGTGGTATTGCAGCATTATTTTTCCTGGTGGGGAAGGACAACACACTTGTGTTGAAACACGGGCATGTCACGTTTTCGTACTAAAGCCGTGTTTGTTTTTGTGACAGGTTTTGATAATGCCAAACCGCCGTGATCAAGTCAAACTTTGAATATACAAGGCGAAGAAGGAAGACAAGAACAAGAGCTAAAAGAAGACCAAGAACGAAGACCTTAGTCTTAGTGTCGTTGAGTCGGTCTTCATTGTGATCAAGACCGACCCAATCTTTACACCTTGGCTCTTTAGGCTAAAAACCTTCATTGCACTTCTTAAATCATAAAAATGCTTTTCAAACATGTTTAAGTCATTAAAAACACTTGGTGTTCGCCCAAACCAAAAACCAAGCCATCCAGCGTTCGGGTTTCAGAAACTGGCGTTCGGCTCTCGGTTATCGGCTATGGTTTTTGGCGTCCGAACCAACCAAGTGGTTTTCAACTTTTTATGATTGGTTTTTACTCTTTGGCATGTTTAAACGGTTCTCCAACAAAAACACCTTGAAAACCATCTCTCGCTTTTGGTCGTTTGACAAAAATCATTCAACGGCATAAAACTTGGCTAGCTGTGGTTTTCACTTAAATGACGTGGTTTTTAAAGTGTCTTACTCGATTTATTAGCCAAATACATCAAATAAGTGTTTTAAACTCTTGGTTTTTATTTTGGAGAACTTTGAATTTTTCGGTCGGGTTACGCATCGGTTGGCTAGGCCGTGGTTAAGCCAAAAACCATGGGTTCTTGACTAACCACTCACCCAGCGATGGGAAGATCTTCCCATCGATGGGTAAGCGGCTCCTCAGCCAAACCAGTTTCCAGAACCATGCCAAACAGCGATGGGGAGTTCCACCCATCGCTGTTAGAGCCTTGGTGCAAAATTACCACAAGGCAGAACGACCTTGCCCAGCGGTGGGAAGTCTATCCCATCGATGGGAACCCAGCGATGGTAAGGGTATACCATCGATGGGAAGGCATGACCGTTGGTGGTCATTAAAGGTTGATTCTTTCCTTGTTTGGAAGTCAACCTCCCACCCAGCGATGGGAAGCTTGTACCCATCGATGGGTAGGTAACCGTTGACTTCAAAAATGAAGGAAAATTGGCTTACCAGCGATGGGTAAGTCCCAAACATCGATGGGAAGCCAATATTCTGCAGATCCCAAATCTTTTCAATCCCATAAATCAAGCTAATCACTCCTTTAATGCATTGGTCCGTTGGAGCCTAATTTTGCACTATAAAAAGGGGTGTTTGGGTCTGCTTTTCTCACCAATTCACTTCACAACATCTATACTTTCATTGCATTCAAATATCATAATTTTCCATAGCTTTCTAGAGCCACTTGTGTGAAGGTTGAGTTGTTCTTGAGCGTACTTAGTTTACTCATAATCTACTCTATAAGAGAGTCTCGTTCTTGAGTGTACTTGTGTTCTTAGACACGTTGAGAGATAGTATCACTCTCGGTTGATTCAAAGGAAGGTCTGTTTCCTTTGAAGGATTCGTTGAGGTTCGTGTGACTCGAACTCTCAAGTTGTAACGGTTTATTAAGCACCCGTAAGCTTAACGAGTTAGTAGTGTAGCTCGAGAGAGTCTCTCGGGAGGCTGGATTAGCCACAAGTTGTGGTGAACCAGGGTAAAATTCGGTGTGCCTCTTACTCTTCTCTTTACTTCTCTTTTAAATTTTTAATTCCTGCGACTTCTCCGATCAAACGCTATTCACCCCCCTCTAGCGTTGGTCTTTTATTCTAACAATTGGTATCAGAGCCTAACTCGCGTCCAAACTTAACCGTTTGAGAGTAAAGCGATCATGGGTTCTTCTTCTAGAAATCTTTATGCAGGAATTGGAGAAGGTCAATCAACCTCGAGGCCACCGCTCTTTGATGGCACTAACTACACATATTGGAAAGAGCGGATGAGAATTTATATCCGCTCAACCAACTTTCAGTTGTGGTTGGTCATCAAGAATGGCGAGGAAACTCCAATGAAGAAGGTCGGTGAAAAACTCGTCCCAAAGACCGAGGACGAATTTGATGCCGAAGACATCAAAAAGGTGGAGAACTACGCCAAGGCCATCAACATGCTGTACTGTGCCGTCAATCCTGATGATTATCGTAAGATTTCTTGCTGCACCACTGCCAAAGAAATGTGGGACAAGCTAGAGGTCACATATGAAGGTACGAACCAAGTTCGGGAAGCCAAAATTGACTTCCTAACGCAGGAATACGAAATGTTCAGGATGAAGGAAGGAGAAAAGATCGATGACATGTTCGATCGGTTTTCAAAAATCATCAACGACCTTCACGCTCTCAAGAAGACGTACACCAACAGGGATCTCGTGAGGAAAATCCTGCGAAGCCTCACACCCGAATGGAGATCAAAGGCAGACGCAATCTATGAATCCATCGGAGTCTCAAATGTCACCATCGACGGGCTAAGAGGTAATCTCAAAACTTATGAATCCACTATCCTAACCCCATCTTTGGATGAACAAAAGAAGAAGGGTATAGCGCTGAAGGCAACCAAGGAGTCCGTGGAAGATGACTCAAGCGACGATGACAACGAGTTCGGACTCGTTATCAAGAAGTTCCACAAATTCATGAAGAAAGAATTTGAAAGAAAAGGAAGAAAGCACGACGGGCCCCGAAGTGCTATGGTTGTGGTGAGATAGGCCACATCAAGCCGAGGTGTCCAAAAAGCAAAGGCGGCAAGGACAAACCTGGCTTCAAAAAGCAACGCGCCTACATCTCTTGGGGAGGCGACTCCGGGGATGAGTCAACGGATCAAGAAGAGGAGGAAGCCGCCAACCTCTGCCTCATGGCGCACGAAGATCAAACTGACGACGTTCAAGAGGTATGTATCAATTCTTCCGACTCTTATACTTTTGAAGAAATGCAAGAAGCACTTCATGAGCTTTATGATGAATTTGTTAGCGCTTCTAAAACCAATAAATCTTTAAAGAAACGTCTTTCAACTCTTAAAAATGATTTTGACAAACTGGAAAAAGATAATGAAAGGTTGAAACAAGAAAATAAATTTTATGGTAAGAGAAGCGCTGACAAACCAGAAAGTTCTTCAAGTGAATGTGAATCTTGCAAGACTTTAAAAGAAAAAGTTGCAAAACTTGAGAGTACCGTTAAGAAGTTTAATACACCACACAAAGATCTTAATTTACTTCTAGACACCATGCACTTTTCTAAGGAAGGAATAGGTTTTGATAAAAATGAATCTAAGGATAAAAACGTTGAGCAAACATCTAGAAAACATCCTAAGGCTCAACATAAGAAAGTTAAAAATCAGGATAATAGAAAATCTAGTCAACCTAGGGACACTAGACAACCTAGACAAAAACCTAGGAATGAAAATGTGCATGATAGACAACCTAGGAAAAGTTATCAAAATAATTCTGTGCATAAAAATAATTTTTCAAATAGACATTATAATCCTAGAACACCTAGAAGGGAAAATTTTCAAAAACCAAGTTTTTTTCAAAACAGGATGAATACGGTTAGGCCCCCTAGCAACTACTATCAACCTAGGAGGATGCATAACCCAAACGTAGTTTGTCACTATTGCAATAGGGTAGGACATATAGCTCCCGTTTGCTTTACTAGGCATAGGCATTGGGCACAAAATGAATCACACTACTTTGCACCTAACACTCAAGGACCCAAAAAGACTTGAGTACCTAAATCTTATTAAATCATCTTTGTAGGTATGCTTGAAGGCATCAAGTGTACTTTGGTACCTTGATAGCGGATGCTCCAAGCACATGACCGGAGATGCATCCAAGTTCCTACAAATCAAACCCGCTAAAGGAGGAAACGTAGTTTTTGGAGACAACAGCAAAGGAAAAATAATTGGCGTCGGCTCAGTAGGTAAGTCTGAAGACTCGTCCATAGATAATGTCTTGCTTGTTAAAGGTCTTAAACACAATCTCTTGAGCATAAGTCAATTATGTGACAAGGGAAACCGTGTGACCTTCGATTCAAAATCATGCACTGTAGAACGCCTTAGTGACAATAAGGTCATTCTACGTGGTGATAGAATCGATAACATTTATATGGTTAACTTAGACAAATCTCTTTCCGGCTTTGCTAAGTGCCTCATGAGTAAAGAGGAAGACACTTGGCTATGGCACCGAAGGGTAGCTCATATGAACATGAACCTTTTGAACAAATTGGTTTCACAAGACTTAGTAATTGGTATCCCAAAACTTAAGTTTGAAAAAGACACCATATGTGATGCATGTCAAAAGGGGAAGCAAGTTCGGGCTTCGTTTAAGTCTAAAAACGTTGTTTCAACGTCTAGACCGCTTCAACTTTTGCACATGGATCTCTTTGGTCCCTCTAGAACGAAAAGTTTTGGTGGCAATTACTTTGCATTTGTGATTGTCGATGACTACTCTAGGTTTACATGGACCTTGTTTCTAACTCATAAAAGTGAGGCATTTCATGTTTTCAAAAATTTCTTAAAGAAAGTTCAAAATGAAAAAGAGACAACCATAGTAGCCATAAGAAGTGACCATGGGGGAGAGTTCGAACGAAATCTGTTTTCAGATTTGTGTGACGAACTTGGCATTGATCATAACTTCTCAGCCCCACGTACACCACAACAAAATGGAGTGGTGGAACGTAAAAATAGATGTCTCGAAGAAATGGCTAGAACTATGATCAATGAGGCAAAAATCCCTAAGTATTTTTGGGCGGATGCCGTGAGTACCGCGAGCTACGTGTTAAACCGAGCCGTCATTCGACCGATACTCATGAAAACGCCCTATGAGCTATACAAAGGGAGAAAGCCAAACCTTTCCCCTCTTCGAGTCTTTGGCTGCAAATGTTTTATTCACAACAATGGCAAAGACAATTTAGGCAAATTTGATGCCAAGTCGGATGAAGGAATTTTTCTGGGTTACTCATTACGTAGCAAGGCTTATAGAGTCTTCAATAAACGTACTTTGACTATTGAGGAGTCTCCTCACGTTGTATTCTCCAAAGATAACCCTCGCTTGGCGAGAAAGGATATTTGTGATGACCTTGCAGAATCATTAGAAAGAATACATGTTGATGACGATGAAGACAACACCGGAATATACATCAACACACAGCCGCAAACTGAGGAGATACATCAAACGACCAACCAAGGTGAGAAAGAAAATCAGGAGGAAGAAGAAGGACAAGAGGAACATGAAGAAGAAACAACCGAGCTTCCCATAGCTTGGAGAACGCACAGGAACCATCCACTTGACCAGGTAATCGGCAGCATCAACCGCGGGGTAAGTACTCGTAACTCTCTTAGGGACACCGTAGGACACATGGCTTTTGTATCTCAAATTGAACCTACAACCATTTCCGAAGCAATAAACGATGAACATTGGACCTTGGCTATGCAAGAGGAGCTAAACCAATTCAAACGGAATGACGTTTGGGAATTGGTGCCAAGGCCCGATGATCGTACGATTATTGGTACGAAATGGGTGTTCCGTAACAAACTTGATGAAAATGGAATAATCACTAGAAACAAAGCTAGGCTCGTAGCTAAAGGCTACAATCAAGAAGAAGGCATTGATTTTGAAGAAACGTATGCACCTGTAGCACGTTTAGAAGCTATTCGTTTACTTCTAGCTTTTGCTTCGTCTATGGATTTTAAACTTTATCAAATGGATGTTAAGAGTGCCTTCCTCAATGGTTTTATTCAAGAGGAAGTGTATGTTGACCAGCCCCCGGGGTTTGAGGACTTTGAGTTTCCCGATCACGTCTTCAAAATCAAGAAAGCGCTCTACGGTCTTAAACAAGCACCACGTGCTTGGTACGAACGTTTGAGTAAATTTCTTTTGGATAGTGGTTTCCAAAGGGGAAAGGTTGACACTACACTTTTTATCAAGAGTAAAAACAACAACATCCTTTTGGTTCAAGTTTATGTAGACGACATTATATTCGGTGCTACTAACGAGTCTTTGTGCAAGGAATTCTCAACGCTCATGACTAGCGAATTTGAAATGTCAATGATGGGCGAGCTCACATTCTTTTTGGGACTCCAAGTTAAGCAAATGAAAGATGGAACGTTCATTTGCCAAGCTAAATACTGCAAGGAGCTCCTAAAACGGTTTGAAATGGACAACGCCAAAGCCATGGCGACCCCGATGAGCACGTCTGACCATCTTGACAAAGACGAGAAAGGTAAGGAAGTAGAAGTCAAAAAGTATCGAGGTATGATCGGATCCCTTCTCTATCTTACCGCTAGTAGGCCGGATATCATGTTTAGCGTATGCCTTTGCGCGAGGTATCAATCATGTCCGAAGGAATCGCACTTAACCGCGGTGAAACGGATCATGAAATACCTTGTCGGCACGGTCAACGTTGGACTGTGGTATCCAAAAGGCTCTTCGTGTCTTCTCGTTGGCTACTCCGACTCGGACTTTGCCAGTTGCAAATTGGACCGCAAAAGTACAAGCGGGACTTGCCACTTACTTGGTAGTTCTTTAGTTTCATGGTTTAGCAAGAAACAAGTCAGTGTTGCATTATCCACAACCGAAGCGGAATACGTTGCCGCTGGTAGTTGTTGTGCTCAAATCCTTTGGATGAAGCAACAACTCGTGGACTATGGCCTTAGTATCAGTCACGTTCCTCTTCGTTGTGACAATACTAGCGCCATTAGCTTGACGAAGAACCCCGTTCTTCATTCAAGGACGAAACACATTGACATTAGGCACCATTTCATTAGAGATCATGTTCTCAAAGGTGATGTCGAAATTGAGTTTGTTGAAACACACAACCAATTAGCTGACATTTTCACAAAACCTTTAGAGAAAGAGTCGTTCTTCCGCATTCGTAGCGAACTCGGAATCCTTGACTCCACGATGATCTAACTTGTGCATTTTATCATTCTTTTATTGTTACTGGAACGTTTACTAACTTGAGCGTCGGAGGGTTTTCTAACTCTTTTTTGCAGGGACGGTTCGAAGTGAAGAACTCTGGAAATCAGAGGGAACCAGCGATGGGTAGGACATACCATCGCTGGGAGGGAAGTTTCTTTTTTTCCAGAACCCCTCTTCCCATCGATGGGTGCTTCTTCCCATCGATGGGTAATTGACTCTAATTTTTTAAAAATACTTAACGGATTTCCAGAACACCCTAACCCATCGATGGGTACTTTGTCCCATCGCTGGGTGAAGGACTTTTATCAAAAAAAAATTCTGAACCTCCCATCCCATCGATGGTAACTTTCTCCCATCGATGGGTGTTTGACACCTGTTTTTTTTACGTTTTAACGGATTTCCAGCAGCCACCCTCCCATCGATGGGTGAGTTTGACCATCGATGGGAAGGCAGCCTTAATCTCTTCCGTGCTTTCTAGTGGTGATCATCCCATCGATGGTTAGTTCATACCATCGATGGGAGCCTGCCAAAATTCAAAAAAAAAAATAACCGTTGGGCAATAGATTAAATGCCCAACAGTCATATTTTTTGAATTCTTCTCGGTTTTTCCACTCCTTCCCTATATATATTCACCATATTTGGTCATTCATCCTCACAATTCTCCTCCATATTTCATAGTTCATCTTTTATTCTTCACAATTCTTCAAATTCTTGCTTCAATCATGGCCGGAGGAAAGAAGACAAAAGCTTCGAAGAAGAAGGCCGCCGCCGAGGCTACGAGCTCTGCGCCTCAACCCTTTCCATACCTGGACGGATCCTTCTTGGAGTTCGGGTCGGAGGAGGAACTCAACCGGTTCCTCACGCACTTTGCCAAGCGTCCCATTTCTCCGCCTAGGGTGCTGCCCGAGTTGTACCCTCAACAAAAGGGGTACCACGACCTCGACAACCAGCTTCAAGCATCGGGTCTGTGGTCGTTCGTCTCCAGGAGCCGCTCGAGCTTCAATCCCGCCTTTGTGCGCGCCTTCTACTCCAATCTCCGCCGGGACGGGGACACCATTCGCAGTAGCATCAATCTCTACGACATAGAGATTGATCTGGCTACCTTCGCTCGGGTCGCAGGGCTGCCCACCCGCGGTGACGACATAACAACATATGGCGGCGATGATTGGATCCTCAACAACGAGGCTGTGGTCATCCGAGAGCTTGGGATCACCAACCTCATCCGTCACAGCGGCGCACAAATAATCCACTCAGCCCCGCCGGAGAAGCGTCTTCTTCTCTACATCCTCACCCGGATTCTTCGCCCCCGGGACGGTAGCCACACATGTCTCTTCAACGAGGATCTCAAGGCGGTTCATGCTATCACCCACGGCGCCTCGATCAATTAGGCAAAATACGTCATGATTCACATGGCGGATTGCGCCTTCATCGCCACTGAGCGGAGCTTGCCATACGCCTTCCTCGTCATGGACCTCATCATCTCCGCCGACATCTCTATTGCCGGCCCGGATACGAAGATGACAAAGATTTGGATCATCCAAGACAGCACCTTCCGGAAGAAGTCCGGTGACGGAACCGGCGCTGGACCGAGTCGTGCCCGTGCCCCTGCCCCTGCCTCCGCTCCCGCCAAGGCGTCCTTACAGTCCATAGCCGATACTCTGAATTGGCTAACCCTCACAGTGGATGGCATGGGGCAGTCAATCGAGCGGATGGACTGGACGCTGCAACGCCAACACCACGACATGACGGCGTTCTTCCGCGGCGTCAACTACGTCCCGCCGCCCTTTGACAGCACCTTCCTCGGCCAAAACTATGAAGGCGAGGACGAGGAGGATAACTCCTATGCACCATCCTCCTCCCCCGACGAGGCCGATTTTGAGGACGCGGTCGACGGGGATCCCATGGACGTTGAGGACGACGAAGAAGACGATGACGCCGAGGACGAGGACGCCGCCGCCTAAACTCTTCTTTCTTTTCCTTCCTTCCTATGATTATTTTTTTATTATTTTCATTCCGTTGTATTCCGCATTTTCTCCTTTTTCATGAATAAAAGTTTACTTTTTTACTCCAAAGTTCACTTTTAATTCTTTTTGTTAATGTCAAAAGGGGGAAGATATCAAGGTTATGCATAAATTGAGGGGGAATTATTTTTCAAATAAAATGGCATCCATTAAGGGGGAACACTTTTTAAAGTCTCAAAGACTTCCTCATATGCATAACCTCATCTCGTTTGCCATTATCAAAAAGGGGGAAATTGTTGAAACACGGGCATGTCACGTTTTCGTACTAAAGCCGTGTTTCTCTTTATGACAGGTTTTGATAATGCCAAACCGCCGTAATCAAGTCAAACTTTGAATATACAAGGCGAAGAAGGAAGACAAGAACAAGAGCTAAAAGAAGACCAAGAACGAAGACCTTAGTCTTAGTGTCGTTGAGTCGGTCTTCATTGTGATCAAGACCGACCCAATCTTTACACCTTGGCTCTTTAGGCTAAAAACCTTCATTGCACTTCTTAAATCATAAAAATGCTTTTCAAACATGTTTAAGTCATTAAAAACACTTGGTGTTCGCCCAAACCAAAAACCAAGCCATCCAGCGTTCGGGTTTCGGAAACTGGCGTTCGGCTCTCGGTTATCGGCTATGGTTTTTGGCGTCCGAACCAACCAAGTGGTTTTCAACTTTTTATGATTGGTTTTTACTCTTTGGCATGTTTAAACGGTTCTCCAACAAAAACACCTTGAAAACCATCTCTCGCTTTTGGTCGTTTGACAAAAATCATTCAACGGCAAAAAACTTGGCTAACCGTGGTTTTCACTTAAATGACGTGGTTTTTAAAGTGTCTTACTCGATTTATTAGCCAAATACATCAAATAAGTGTTTTAAACTCTTGGTTTTTATTTTGGAGAACTTTGAATTTTTCGGTCGGGTTACGCATCGGTTGGCTAGGCCGTGGTTAACCCAAAAACCATGGGTTCTTGACTAACCACTCACCCAGCGATGGGAAGATCTTCCCATCGATGGGTAAGCGGCTCCTCAGCCAAACCAGTTTCCAGAACCATGCCAAACAGCGATGAAGAGTTCCACCCATCGCTGTTAGAGCCTTGGTGCAAAATTACCACAAGGCAGAACGACCTTGCCCAGCGATGGGAAGTCTATCCCATCGATGGGAACCCAGCGATGGTAAGGGTATACCATCGATGGGAAGGCATGACCGTTGGTGGTCATTAAAGGTTGATTCTTTCCTTGTTTGGAAGTCAACCTCCCACCCAGCGATGGGAAGCTTGTACCCATCGATGGGTAGGTAACCGTTGACTTCAAAAATGAAGGAAAATTGGCTTACCAGCGATGGGTAAGTCCCAAACATCGATGGGAAGCCAATATTCTGCAGATCCCAAATCTTTTCAATCCCATAAATCAAGCTAATCACTCCTTTAAGGCATTGGTCCGTTGGAGCCTAATTTTGCACTATAAAAAGGGGTGTTTGGGTCTGCTTTTCTCACCAATTCACTTCACAACATCTATACTTTCATTGCATTCAAATATCATAATTTTCCATAGCTTTCTAGAGCCACTTGTGTGAAGGTTGAGTTGTTCTTGAGCGTACTTAGTTTACTCATAATCTACTCTATAAGAGAGTCTCGTTCTTGAGTGTACTTGTGTTCTTAGACACGTTGAGAGATAGTATCACTCTCGGTTGATTCAAAGGAAGGTCTGTTTCCTTTGAAGGATTCGTTGAGGTTCGTGTGACTCGAACTCTCAAGTTGTAACGGTTTGTTAAGCACCCGTAAGCTTAACGAGTTAGTAGTGTAGCTCGAGAGAGTCTCTCGGGAGGCTGGATTAGCCACAAGTTGTGGTGAACCAGGGTAAAATTCGGTGTGCCTCTTACTCTTCTCTTTACTTCTCTTTTAAATTTTTAATTCCTGCGACTTCTCCGATCAAACGCTATTCACCCCCCCTCTAGCGTTGGTCTTTTATTCTAACAACTTGAGATTCTCAATCCCTCTGGCTTTAACTGAGTTCTCAATGTGTGCTATCAAACAAGGGGGTCCGAAAGCAGAATTAATCTAACAAGCAAGTGGAATCGTATGAGATGAAGCATGTGTGATGAATAGATTTGCTTTTGAGGCATCGGATCACACAATGAGAGATATAATGAGGTTGTATAATAATAACTCTAGAAATGAACCATTCAGAGGGAAAATATTAGTACTCAGCACAAGTGATTTTTGCCAGATCCTTCCAATTTTACCAGCGTTTCGAGAGAGGAAATTGTAGGTGCTACCGTGAATTTCTCAAAATTGTGATTGTATTGTAAAGTTTTTACATTCATCAAGAATATGATATTGCATTCATCTATGTCCTCTAACGCAGATAGGGATACACAAGCTTTTTCTGATTGGAGATGGAAAGCTTGGTTAGGTGATTGATGGAATTGATGACGTTGAAATTCCGCCCGGATTCTTGATTCTTGACATAAGTTATCCTCTCAAGAGTATAGTATTGAAATTCACTTATCTGAACTTATTGAAGAATATGAAAAAATATTCTTTTTTAGGATAGGGCACCATTAGCACCCACTCTCGAAGTTGTTGAAATGGTAAATTAGTTTGTCCTATTCCTCATTCTCGGTGATGAAAAAAGAGTACTTGAGTTATGATTCTTAATGGCAAGCAGATGCCAATGTAGGTGTTGATGCTTATTGGATAACATTTGAATTTTTGAATTAAATCAAATGTTCAAATGTTCGGGGATTCCAAACCAAAAAATACTTTTGAAAAAAAGGGTACTAACTATGTTATTTGGATTGTGTAATAGTACAAGATTAATTGTTGAAGAGATGTGAAAAAATGTTAACCGTGCAATCGTGGTTTTGAGAAATTGAGACGAGAAAAAGGTTTACATACCTCGAATAAATTTGGTACCATATGATCCAAGACTACCCCCTCAAGTTTCAAAAAAGACAATTCCCAATAGTTTAATGTTTTGCTATGACTATTAACTAAAGTTAAGGTGAAACATTATTTTTTGTTAGATTATCTTAACTAAGCCAGTATTCACTTATGGCCAATTTTATGTTGTTACTTCACAAGTGAAGACAAATACTCCCTCCGTGCCTCTAAGATGTTCTCATTTTGACTTTTGGTGGTTTTTAAGGAGAGTTGAAAAAAGGTGAAAGTTTACCATAATATCCTTAATGAAAATGGGTGGAGTGTATTAAATGAGGTGAGTGAGGTGTAATAAATAAAGTAAGTGGGGGTAGTTGTGGTATTTTAATTGTTAAAAAATGAAATGAGAAGATCTATTGTGAACAAAGAAAAAGGACTATTAGGAAGATCTATGGGGGACGGAGGGAGTATATGATTAAAAATATTTAGTTTAGATGACAATAGAAATCCTTTCAACCATACCAAAAATATTGTATACTCTGAAGTGTTTCATAAAATTTGAATTTTAACAAGTCTTTGTTTCGTATACTTTCAATTCTTAAAAATTAAAATATTATTTATTCTACTTTGACCTTGATGTATGTAGTATTAAAAATAATGTAATAAATTTATTTTCTTTAATCCGAAAAAAATATTAATGAAAAAATAAGAATCGACAAAAAATTCGTTCGGCTCCGTGCAAGACACGGGTCAAAACACTAGTATATCATATATAAAGTAGAGCGGTTTAACTGCGACATTTGGCAGTCCATGTGTGCATTACAGTTGGACAAATTTTGCTTAGTCATCCTGCCACGTATTTCAATCTATAATCATTAGGTCGCAGCCTCTAGTAGGGGAAGCGCTCAAGATCTACGAAGCTGAACTGAAGCGCTCCGACATCTCTACGAAGCTGCTAGCAATTTTTCGAAAAACCCTAACGCTTGGTTGGAGGTAGGGCGAGGTAGAGTGAGGTTTACCTCGTTTGGGAAGAAAAACGGGTTAACTATTCTCTTACTACCTCCATTCCTGCTTTACTGAACACTCTTTTCCTTCAATCTTTCACCTTCCTCACAGAATTTGTTTTGTATGGACAGCTCATTAAAGAACAGAAGAAGTGCATTCAATAACACCTTTCATGATTTAATGAACTCTTATTTATTTGTGGAGCTAGCCACTTCTTTTCCCACCTTCCGAGTGCTCCAGGTATTCTCCCTCTTCCATTATTTCTTCAACTCTATTTATATCACCTTGGTACGATTATATATACTCCTATTTTATTCTGTTTCAATTCAATGATATGTTTTCATTTTGTTTTTATTTTTGAGTAATTAGTACATCTTTTATTCCATATGTCATTGATATACACTTTCATTTACTGCATTATGGCTTATTTGTCGCAGGGCGTTGAGAATGAACTCAAATATGCAGATGAACTAGGAACATCATCAATTTAATATGGGGGAGAGTTGAGGTGTGTCACACTGAGTTTTTTCAATTAGTATCAGAAATAGACTTTTAAATTGTGAAAAGTGTCATTGGGCTTTAGATCTTTTTTTAAATTTTTTGTTTCAAAATTCTGAATTTGTGAAGCTTGAGTAATGACTACAGAGTATATTTTTTTCTATGGGCCTAATCATTGTATCACTAAAGAAATTTTGCTTTCCAGTGCTTCTTATTGCAACCATTTTCAAGGCATTTTCTCATACTTTTTCGTCCTAACTTTAATTCCACCAAAACAAATTACATTTTATGTGCTTCTTATCTCAATAGTTCCAGTCATTTCTCGAAAACAAATATAAATAAGGTTTCAAAAATTGAATTTGATTTTGAACCTCTGTTTGGACTTTAGTGGTTGATGCTTTCTGTACTATTATCACTCACTAAATCATTTTTCACTATCTTTTAAGTTATAATGTGTTATTCCATTTAGCATCATGTTCTCCTTTCCAATTTTCTGCAAATGGAGTACATCTTTCACTTTTATTAGTAGTTTCTTTATTTCAGCATAATGTTTGGTTGATTTGATGGTAGTCTCACTGGGTTTGCCCATTTTTATTTTTGTTGTTTGGAGATTTAGGCTTTTCCACGCTATCTGGGAGCAGGAATAAAATGTTGGCCTCAACCCTTAAGGGTGAATCTACTCCACAACGGTACTTCAACTTACATAGTGTTTGCATTCACTTGGTTGAGTGAATCTAAATGAACTCACAAAAAAATCAACAAACTGATGGAAATTAAAGAAATGAGAATGCAATTAAGAATACCTTTAATCACAGATCCCGTTCAATTTAAAAAAAACAGAATGCTTTTAAGATTTCTTTAAAAATTTGTTCATATATACTCTGTAATTGTTACTTTTTTTAATTGATTTCAAATTCAAATTTCATAGATATGATTTTTATGATGTATATAATTGTGTGTCATTTATAGATGCAAATGTTGTTCTCTCTATCACTTTGTTGACAAGGAGAGTGAAACGTTGAAGACATCTCTATAACATACGCTAGAACATTGCTCACTACAGAGGTAGATAGGACATTTAATGAAGTTAAAATAATTACTCGGGAAGACAAAATGAAAAGAGATAATGACTTTTCATCTCATCGATGATTTTTCTTATTTCTTATGGTTTTTCCTATTAGTTCTCATTTAATATGTGCTTCAACAATTAACCTTTTGTTTTTGTATTGAATGTTTTCTTAAAACTCTTTGAATTTCTGATTTTCTCTTTTCTCACAAGGGGATGGGATGCTCTTTTGTTGTACCCGAGACCCGGGGTCTTGTCGAGTAGCTATTTTGTGGCGGATTTGCGGGAGGAAATGGATGATAGAATTGAAGGGGTGAAATATGGAGTGTGGGAAAGAGTTCTTTTTGGTGTTTTTAATGAGAGAAAAGAATAAGTTTAAGAAGAACAAATGGTGAGGAATGAAATGGACAGAAATAAAGTGAAGGGATAAACCAAGTTGGTGTTAAGAGATATGACACACTCTTATTTTAACTTGGGGCTTTTATCTTCTTTTACACATTAATAATCACTACTAATGTATAAAATTAGACTCCTAACACGCACTCAAAAGTAGCCAACTTTAGAGATATTTCATTAGGAAATTTGGTTAAAATAGCATCACACTATTTTAAAGAATTACTCAAAGAGTAAAACAAAGAAGTTTTATTCAATCCATGGCTCCCTTACAATGGCCATATGCCTGTGTATATATAGGCCACAATGGAGGGGAAATACAACAACAAAGAAAAATACAATAAAGGAAACTTCCTACTTCTTTCCTAAAAATCAAAGATTAATGTCCATCCATGTGAGCTGATTTTCCAAGATGCTTCTCCTGATTTTGGGCTGATCTTCCTTGAGTTTATTTAGGGGGAAATTTCGTGCATATAAGGAAGCAAACAAAGGGGAATCAAGCTTTAGACTTTTGTGAATAAAATGCCAAAACAGCACTATTCATTCAATGACTTTGTTTCTGATTTTTGTTCCTTTGTTTCAAAAGTGATTATGCTTTTGTTTTGTGGAAAAAAAGGTTTTATTCTTTGTTGAAAATCAGGACATAATTTAAGCCTTATACCCAATCTTAGGAAAGGAAAATAGGAATTGAACAACTTTGGGTTTTGAAGTTCAGAGATGTATAATAATCGATTAGCATCTTTAGATAATCGATTAATAAGATTTTGTTTCCAAACCAGGAATGTTCAGAGATACCCATTAGTCGATTGACGAGCATGATCAATCGATTAACAAGGCTTGCACAAACTGGGTATTTTCTGAGAATACAGATAATCGATTATCAGGTTGGAGATAATCGATTGTTGGAGGTTGCTGGTTTGTGATGAGGAATCAGAGGGATAGAATAGTCGATTATCAGTTATGTATAATTGATTATTCATGCTTTCAGGATCAAAATTAGGAAAGAAAGAGGAGAATATTTTGTGGTTTTGTTTGAAAAGGCAAAAACAAGAAACAAAGGTTTTTATTTTGATGGAAAAGATTTTATTTTTGATAAAAGAAAGGAGATAAAACTTTTTGTATATTTGGGAGAGGGTGGTTTTGCTTTAGTCATCCGGGGTACATCATCTTTATATATTCATTAAGTTATTTTGTCCTCTATACTCTGTTGCTTGATTTCAAATTTTTAATATTTAAAATTTATTACTTTACAGTCATTAAGGGGGTTCCAGAGATTCCTCCGAACATTCTGAGATACGGTTGTCAAATGGGGGTCTCGAGGTGCATTTACGAATGAAGGTACAGATCAACGATCCAATTGATCTGGGGGCAAATTTTCCTCTATCAATGTGTCCTATTTATCGTGAGCTCCTACCGACTGGTCTCAGGATCTAGGTAATTACTATTTAGTTACAACACATTAGCCTCAATTTATAATTTTACTAAATGTTTTCTTCCCCTATGATCTTCCAGCGAGCCTTTTATTTCCAAAACTTCTACGACATAAATTGCGTAAAAGACACGAAAAACCAATAAACAACACTCTTCTTAAAAACATTTCTTCATCAAAACCAGCCAAATCTTCAAAATCTATTGGTAGGTGTAATGATTTCTCATCTTCCACAAAAACTATCCAATAAACCAAACTCGCATTATAAAAGGACACAACAAATGCTTAAAGTATACTTCATTTGTCTTGAAATAAGCTTTAGTGTTTGACATCACATACATTTAAGAAGTGCTAAAATTTGACAAGTGTTTCGTTGAACTTTGTTTAAAGGAGAGAAAAGACTGAGGTGCATCTTCCATTCCTTATAAAGAAAAGGAAGACTGTGAAGTTTATTTAAGAACTAGAAAAGGAGAGCTTCAAGTCGATTGTAGGTGTAGGGAGTGTTATATGGTATTATTAAAAAAATTGTTTAAAAATTCAATCCTTGCCAAAAACACTCTTGGACTGAACAACGTATTAAAAATAAATGTAATAACAAGTCAATAAGTGTATGAGGTTTATCAATTAACCAGTGGATATATGTAGACAATATATTTGGTGTACTCTATAAATTACTATTTCTCATTCCACGCAAAGCCCAAGTAAACGTCAGCTAATGCATGTGCTAATATAACTTAACCATGAATAAAAAATCGTCTATAGGTTAAATATCTAGGAAACAGGCGGTAGCTTAGGATTCAATGATTTGAATTAGTATTATTTTTAAATTTAATTGCAATTAGAGCATGTTATATTTTGACTTCATTATTGCCGGGGGAAAAAACATTGGTGGCCGCACTCACAACAACCCAGTATTCAACTCAATTTTCCTTGGTGTATATGCACTTTTGTCTTCTACTTTATGATAGTTAAAGGTAAACAGGTAAGGCTTAAAGAGGTAAAAAGGTAACAGGATGTAACATTTCACATGTCGTAAACAGGTAAGGCTTAAAGAAACCGAGACTAATTAGCAAATTGATCTTTAGTTTCAGTGATAATATCTCCATTTAGTTATTTATGTCATGTGGATTGAGGATTACTTCTTGATGGCTGAGATTTTTATAATTTGTTTAGATTTATTCTCATATGAAGAGGTGATACACGTAACATTTATTGGGTTTTATACCATTATCATTGAGGGCAAGGCTGATCTACTCTTTGGTTTGCCTTATTGCACCTACATGAATATGTGGGATCACCTGTTGGTGTTAACTGTTAAGGGACCTGAAACCTTTTTTAGCATTGTCCCTCTTAATTTGGAATTTCAGAATTCATCAGAGGTCAATTTGTGGTTTTTTCATATCTAAAACATTGCATTGTTGGGGCTCACTTACGGTACTTTACCAAGATAATTATGTCCATTACTAGAAATACGAAGCAGAGGCATGCCATGGTATGACTGTGCTATCAAATGTCTCATTTCTACCGTCTTTACCCCCATTTCTGTTCCCTTTCCTGTTGGTAGGTCAACTGTTCTGTACTTTTTTAACAAATAGAGGAACAAGGGAGCTCTCTGCGAGGACTACTCATGGAATTTGTATAATCCTTATGGTAACTATTGCCATCATTTTGCACTTACCCTATACAAACTACTCACAGTTTCAGGGATTTGGAGAAGACACTAAGGAGAGTATTGCATGAAGACCCTGATATTCATGGTATAAACCCAGTTTACAAATTCCCATTTAATAGAACTAAGCCAGTTTAGAGAGTATCTTTATTTTCTTTAAAAGATGTCGATATAAGGTATATGATCATTACAAAAGGTGTTAAATAGCTATGACAATTAACATTTGTCAATTGTGACACTACTATTGTTAAATTTTGTAACCACAATGCCTTTAAATATACGACATAGATTCAATTTGCATTTTATAGGCCCATATTTTGAATGTTGAAAATTATATCCTTCCTCATTTAGATAAACAAATTGAATTTAACATGACAAGTTCTATCTTGGGGGTAGTAGTAGAAACTTTGGTAAACCTATCTACTATCACAATACGAACAGTTGTATGTACTAATTTCGTGTAAGTGTATTTATCCAGTTTAATTATTTTAATTACTCTCAATTTGTATTGTATATTAGTATAATGAAATAAAATTTTAAAAATTCTCAACAAGATAAATCGTATAAAGCCATTTTTATACAATTATACATTATATTTTTATTTAACTAAAATTGAAACTTTATCCAGTTTCAAAGAGATAGTAGGCTATTTCAAATTTTCTCTCATTTAGATTAATATTTCATTTTATTTGGTATTAAAGAGATATCCACAAAAACTCATTTACAAGCAACAAATACATGCACAATTACCCGAGCCCGTGCGAAGCACGGGGTAGAACACTAGTATTCCACATTTCCAGTAGCAAATAGCCATATCCACATAATTGGCCAATTGGGGGTTCTCTTGCAGTCGCCGTCTTGCTAGCGGAAGAAATCTCAAAGGACACGCAGGTCACGGCGTCACGCACTCATGCAGCACTCCGATTCCGCCGAATCCTCTGAGTCTCTGACAAATCGCAGGGCTCTCAACACTCAGCACTGTCAGCAGCCGTCCAATCGCAATTCGCAGCACTCCGTCCAGTCGTCCACCGGTTACGAAGGTACGCACTCCGTCTAGTCGTCGGTCGTCCAATTGCAGCACTCGTCCACTCCGTCCAAACATTTTTTACATGTTTTTTTTACATTATTGATATTGAATTTATGATTTCTTTAAATTATATAAGTCAAAATTAGTGATGAATAAAAAAAACTAAGTTTTTCAAAGCCTTCTAAAAAAATTTATAGTAGCTTTTTTTAGACCATTGATGAATTCTGTATAGTTGAATGGAATCATAACCATATCAATTCTAGCATTGACAGACTTTAGAATGGAGTATGTGTAGTTCTCGTGAATGTATTCATATTGATAGCCATATAGTCTATTATTCGGTCCTTATTCGGACCGGTCCAATTTTATTCGGTCCGGTCCCGGTCCGGTCTCACACTATGTCGGTCCGGTCTACGGTCGATTACTTTGCTCTTATTCGGTCCCGGTCCGGTCCGGGTCGGTCCGGGTTTGGACCGATGCACAGCCCTAACTGCCATGACGGAAAATAAACATGAAAGTTTGGGACCAAATAAATTGAAGAGATTTGAAGAAAAGAAAGAATTAAATAAAAATAAAGAAACAAAACAACACTAGGATTTGATCTCTAGACTTCAGGACGTGGAACTGGAGTTCTGACCATCGCACCACAACAGGTCTTTCAGCACATTGGTGGAGGATATGCATTATGTTCTTTTCTAATTCAGCCTATCAATTGAGAGAGAAAAAAGACAAAACAGTAAACAGTGGGGAAGTTTCGAACACGGGTCACCCTTCTCTTCTTCTAAGAGGTTGGAACCCCCCATTTCTCCCCTCTACATTTCCGAAATTCTCTTCCTTTCTCACTAATACCCAACCACTTTCTTCCTCCAAACACATAAAAATTACTCCATCCTCATCATCATCAACATCATTTATTTTAGTTAGAGCTCAAAAGTACATCTTCCATTTTTGTAAGATTTTACGATTGTAATAAATATTTATTTGTTTAAACTTCAAACTATGAACTTCTAAGTTCTATTGGGGTTAGAAGTTGGTGTAATTAATTTTTCATATTAATGTTTTAAATATTTTTAACATGGATTGTTGATATTATTATTATTTAGATGTTGTATTTAAAAAAATAAATAAATCTTGAATGTTTGTGATTATTAAGGGCCCAATCATAAACATAATTGTTACAAGGAATATGAGCTATAATTGATATAATCATAAATAGAACATTTTTTAAATACACTGTAAACCTTCTTTACCCTTAGCCGGGATTGACGACTTTCAGGTGGAAATAATTATTCAGTTGTATTTTTACAGCATTAAATTGGGTATTTATACAATAAAATAATTATGGTTGCCGTTGTCACTAAATAATTACTCTGGACTTATCATTAGCGTGTTAAAGTCGGAGTGGTTATTTTTTAGGTGAACTGCGAGAGCGTCCCTAAATACTTTTCTGCAACCCCATAGATTCTATATAAAAATAAATTGACAATTCAACCTTTATAAAAATATTGGACAATTAATTTACCAATTTCTACCCCTAACTTTTCATCATCAAAACTTTGTGTTGTTTGGAACTTTCTCCTTTACACTTTTTATTTTATCTCTAAAACCAAAAAAAGACCAAAAACTTTTTACAACTTCTTTTGTAAACTTTTGTTTAAATTAAATTAATTCACGTCTTCCCGAAGTTCGACACCCTACTTACAAGGGTTCTTTTTAGTTATTTTTGCCTGTTTTATACTGCAAATCAACTTGGCACTGTTGCCGGGGAGACGGTTTGAGTTTTTTTATTTTAAACAGAAGTTTTACTGTTTATTTGTTGTTAATATTTGTTATTATTTTTTTTCCTAACCTCTTCTTGCAGGTACAAAAAAAAATAGAAAAAAAAATTCTATTGAGTTCTTTTACTCTTGAACAGTTATTGGACTTGGACATATTGACTTGGACATATTAGACATACTTGGACGTATTGAACTATCCCACATGTCGGATTATCCGCCAACGGTGACTGGACATTTTTTTCTTTTCTTTATCTTGCCCACAGATCGGCAACGCTGTCACTGGGTTTGTACATTTAATTACTGCACTTTACATTTCTGCATTTCTTCTCTTTCATTCCTGGCGTGCAAAGCCGCTATTGGACATTATATCTATACACTATATATATTATATATTATATATTATATATTATATTATATATTATATATTATATATTATATATTATATATTATATATTATATATTATATATATATTATATATTATATATTATATATTATATATTATATATTATATAATATATACTATATAATATATATATATATTACATATTATATATTTATATATTATTACTCACTCTTTTTATTTTTTTAGTGTCCTCGTTGGTTTATTACCGCTTGACACTCTAATTGCTAATTACTACTAACTAGCTAAGGTATCACTAGTCTTGGTGGCTTTTACATCTTGACTTAAGTGAGAGCCTTTTTATTAATTATTGCACATTACATTTTTTTTCTTTTCCTTTCCCCCTTTCCCTTTTCTTTTCATTTTATTTTTTACCTTTTATTTTCCTTCTATTTCCCTTTTCCCTTCTCCCTTCTCCCTTTCTCTCTCTAACCCTCCCCAATCAATAAAAATTTTTCCAGTCCAGAAATTGAAAAACATTTGACAGAAATAAGAAAAAGAAAGAAAATGGAAGTCCCACGGAACAATGTTCTTGAAACTGTGCAGGGAATTCAGAGAAGACAAAATGAAGTTCCGAACCCTTCTGTGGCGGAACACAAGAACATTATTCCGCCGGATGTCACAGCAAACAACTTCGAAATCAAACATGCTGTCATCCATATGGTCTCATCTGATCAGTTTGGTGGAGGACCAACGGAGGACCCACACAACCAGCGTGCAACACGTTCAAGATCAATGGTGTGCCAACTGATGCAGACTCCGTCTGTTTCCGTTCTCTCTAAGGGACATAGCTCAAAGCTGGCTGGATTCATTTCCGGACAATCACTTCACAACTTGGGACCAGCTTCACGGAGAATTTCTCAAGCGATTCTTTCCGCCTTCCAAAACAGCAAAGATCAAGAGGATGATCCAAAATTTCAAGCAAAATCCAAATGAGCCCCTTTACGAGTCTTGGGGAAGATTCAAAGATCTTCAAAGGCAATGCCCACATCACAATATCCAAAGCTGGCACCTAAAGGCGGCTTTATATGAAGGCCTAAATGAAAACTCTGTTGGAAATTTTAAGTAAATTGGACTTTTTCGGACATAAATTCGGTAGGGTCCACAAAATTATTTTCCAAAATAACGGATATTGTTGGATGCCTCAGCCGGTGGATCATTCATGAGCCTTGAACTTGACGAAGCAGAAGAACTCATTGAGCGAATCTCAACAAACGGATCCACCTAGTACTCTGATCGTCCATCCGCTCAACCGAAAATTAGAGGCATGTACGAAGTTGATCAAATGTCGGCCATGGCTGCAAAGGTCGATAGCATGATGAGCATGGTCCAAAATATTGCTCAAGTCTCTTCTATGCAAAACACTATGCCAGCACCGCCTCCTGTTCATGTTCTCATGTGTGTATCCTGTGGTGGACAACATGATCAATCCACGTGTCCACGGGATTCAATGGAGCAAGTTGATTATGTCAACTACAATCAGCCGCAGCAACAACAACAACAACAAAATCCATTTGGTGGATTTAATTCTAAAAACAGAAACCATCCTGGTTTCTCTTGGAGCAACCCTAGTGGAGTTGCCAATCCACAAGCTTATTGGAGTTCACCACCCGGCTTTCAAAATCAGCAGCAACAATTTAGAGGTGGCCAAGGTTTTGCTAACAATCAACAATTTAAGCAAAACCAAAGCTTCCCCTATGCTACTAATCAACAAAAGCCAATTCCGCCAACTCTTGAAACAACATCGGCTCCTGGCTTGGACAACATCGTTGATCAACTCCCCAAATCTCAATTGGCCCAAGCTAAAACTTTGAAGCAGATAACAGAAGAGCTCACTCAACTTCGAGCTCACAATAGGATGCTTGAAAATCAAATTTCTAATCAAGCATCAACATCCTCAACAAAGGTGACCGGAAAGTTGCCAGCTTGTCCAGAAAACCCAAGAGAGCAAATGAGCGCAATTACTATTCGGAGTGGGAAACAATTTCAATCTCCACTCATTCCGAGTAGTGATCCCGATGAAGAAATAGGGGAGGATGCCAAGGAAGAACCTCAAAACAAAGACAAAGAAGATGCTTCCAAAATGCTGCCAAAGTCAATCCAAATCAAAGAAGGAAAGAAGAAAGAAGATGAGGGTTTGATAAGCAAATATGCTCCACCACTACAAGAATTTGTCTGGTCTGCAACGGAAATCTACTACGGACTTAAGTTCGTAGCACATCTGCAACGAATCCGCGACAGAATTGTATTTCTCGAAAAACAAGCATAATCTGCGACGGATTTGTATTTTCCGTCGCAAATCAGCGACGGAGTATTTGGTACCGTTGCAAATATAAGGTGGTCAAATTTTGACCTGAACATCTGCGACGGAACCTCACATCCGTCGCAGATCCGTAGCAGGTTTAAAGTAAAAAATGAGAGTCAAAATTTTCCAGCCACTCGTCATTTAGTTCAACCCTATCCCGATTCTCTCTCCCCCTCCGCCGTCCTGCGAACGCCACCCCTCCGCCAAGCCTTCAACGACGGTCCTCTCCGCTGACGAACATCCTCGCCAGCCACGCCGGACCCTCCACCCATCATCCCGCCCAGCCGCGCCAGCCACGCCGTCTTCCCCAGCGTCGCCAGCGGCGGCGTCCTCCCCAGCCCCGCCAGCCGTCTCTCTTCCGCCGCCGACCTCCTCTTCCTCTTTGCGGTGATGTTATTTTTGTTTAATTTAATTTTTGGTGAAATTGAATTTCTTTGTGTGAAATTGAGTGCATTTTTGGTGAAATTTACTTAAAATTGTGTGAATATGAGATGAAATTGACTTGAAATTGGGTAAATATTGCACTACTTTTTGGTGAAATTGATGGGCGTGTAATTTTAGTTAAAATTGTGTTAGTAAATTTGATGTTTACTGTGAGTTTAGGTAAAATTTAGTTTAATTTTGTGAAATTGAGGTGATGATAAGTTCATATCTATAGTTGAATGATTGTTGTTTGTGGTTTAATAAGATTGTCGTTTGTTAGCCACCTTTATTGTTGCTATGGTTTGTTGGTAATAAATGTCATTGATATTCTTGGTTAAATTATTGTTGTTGGTTGCCTTTCATGTACCAGGCGTTTCTAGAATGAGTCCATTCGAAAATCGTGAGTTGATGTATAAAAAATATGAGAGAGAAGGTGTTGTTAGTCAAGAATGGGTGGACAACGTGGTTGAGTTTGTAGAGTACTGTGAGTCAAGTCCCAATGTAGATAGGTTGGATAACAAGATGTTAGAATAAGTGCCCTTCACTAGAGGGGGGGGGGTGAATAGTGAGGCACGAGAATGTTTATAAATTTTCGCGGAATAAAAATCGCAGGGATAAAGTAAAAAGCGGAATAAAAAGGAGTAAAGGGAGCACACCAAGATTTACCCTGGTTCACCACAACTTGTGGCTAATCCAGCCTCCCGAGAGACTCTCTCGAGCTACACTACTTCCTTTAAGCTTACGGGTGCTTAACAAACCGTTACAACCTGAGAACTCGAGTCCCACGAGCCTCAATACACTTGCTCGGAGATACCGCACTCCAAGACTTCAACCCGAAGGAAAATACCTTTCCTTCGTACAACCAAGGGAAACAAGCTTCCCTAAACGTGTTTACAACACTAAGAACACTCAAGAGCAAGACTCTCTTTAAGAGTAGATGTTGAGTAAACTATATACGCTCAAGAACAACTCAAACTTCACAAATTGGCTCTAGAAAGCTATGGAAAATAATGTTGTTTGGATGCAATGATAATATGAATAAAGTGAAGTGAATTGATGAGAAAAGCAGACCCAAACACCCGTTTTTATAGTGCAAAATTAGGCTCCAACGGACCAATGCATTAAAGGAGTGATTAGCTTGATTTATGGGATTGAAAAGATTTGGGATCTGCAGAATATTGGCTTCCCATCGATGTTTGGAACTTACCCATCGCTGGTAAGCCAATTTTCCTTCAATTTTGAAGCCAACGGTTACCTACCCATCGATGGGTAGATGCTTCCCATCGCTGGGTGGGAGGTTGACTTTCAAATAAGGAAAGAATCAGCCTTAAATGACTCGCAACGGTCATGCCTAACCATCGATGATTAAGCCTTCCCATCGTTGGGTTCCCATCGATGGGTAAAGCTTCCCATCGCTGGGTAAGGGCATTCTGCCTTGTGGTAATGTTGCACCAAGGCTTTAACAGCGATGGGTAGAACTTCCCATCGCTGTTTGGCATGGTTCTGGAAATCAGTTTCGTTGAGGGACTGCTTACCCATCGATGGGAAGATCTTCCCATCGCTGGGTGGCATGATTCTGGAATCCCGGGATCACTTACCCATGCATGGGTAAAATCTACCATCGCTGGGTAGATGGCAAGCCTAGAAGTAAAAACCAATCATAAAAAGTTGAAAACCACTTGGTTAGTTTGGACGCCAAAAACCAACGCCGAAAACCGAATGCCGAACGCCGGTTTCTGAAACCCGAACGCCGGATGGCTTGATTTTTGGTTTGGGCGAACACCAAGTGTTTTTAATGTTTTAAACATGTTTGAAAAACATTTTTATGATGTGTGAAATGCAATGAAAAGAATTTTAGCCTAAAGAGCCAAGGTGTAAAGGTTAGGTCGGTCTTGATCACAATTATGACCGACTCAACAACACTAAGACTACGGTCTTCGTTCTTGGTCTTCTTTTGGGTCTTGTTCTCTTGCTTTCTTCTTATATTTATTTCTCGCCTTGTATATTCAATAACTTGTCTCGTTCACGGCGGTTTGACATTATCAAAACCTGTCATAAAAACGAACACGGCTTTAGTACGAAAACATGATAAACCCGTGTTTCAACACAAGAAAATGCGATGTCCTTGCAAGAAATGTAAGAACATCAAGTTTTGTTCATCAAAGAAAATGTGGACCAACAGGGTGGATATCACGAGGGTCCCGATCATCACGGTCAGTTCGTGTATGTCAATTCGGATGACGAGTAAGTAATCTACTACATTTGATGATTATGGTTACATGTTTGTAAGGTTACATGTTTGAAGTAAGTAATCTACGTGTATGGTTACATGTTTTAAGTAAGTAATCTAACGATTTAATGCTCACCACTTATACATGTTTGTAGGGTTATTATAATCACTAGAGCTGGTGCTGCGCTCATCACACCGGCATTCTACGAGAGGACGGACGCGACTGGCTTTTCGTGGGGCAAAGTCTCAAAGACGACGAAGGAGTTCTACTTTCGAGAGTTCAAGGCTTTTTTGGAAAAATTACTATTTAACTTGTTTCGATCACAAGAAAATTAATATATGTGAATACAATCTAAGTTATTGACTTTTCTATGATGTCAATGTAGAAAAATGCTCGAGTGGATCCGTCCATTGATGAGGGCAGGCTGAGGAAAGCTTTTCTCAGGAAAGCTGCTGAACGGTACGCGAGTTATACGTACAATCAAAGGAACCCAACTCGATTGAAAAAGAAGAAGATGGACCCTCGGCCACTTGAGCAGTTGAAGAAGGTAAATTATAAGTTTGGAGCATATGTTTGGAGCATATGCGTACAAATCGCTATGTACAAGTAATGTTTATGAATCGATTGGTAAGATATATTTTACAACTATAGGTTTGGGAAGAGGATCCGGAGTTTTTGGAGTTGAGTAAGATAAAGAAGAAGAACAGAAGAAAGGGAAAAGAGGATGGTCCTGCTCTTGGGACTTATTGCGGAGGTTCAATTCCATTTTCAGAAAATATGAATCGATTGGTAAGATATATTTTATAAAATAATAGCTTTGCACTTGTTATTCGGTGGACACTAAATTTAAAATGTAATGGAAATGTTCATTGAAACTTGAAGGCTAAGAAGAAAGGGGCGCCTGTGCTGTTGGATGAGGTTATCATCCACACAAAGACAAAGAAGCACGATGGCAAGACTTGGGTGGATCCGGGACATGCTGAGCTACAAGTACTTTCCACAATTTGCAAAATAGTTTGGGTTCATGCTCATAATGTTGGTATTTTTGTCTTTAAGCTTCTAAAGGGTGATAATGTAGTCGCTTTCTTGTGTAATTTTATCGTTTTGGTTGACGTTATTCTTACTGTTTATGTTATTGTTAATTGTGTTGTTATTATTGTTGTTACATTGATGGTGTTGTTGTTGACATATGACACTATTTTTGTTGTTGCGTTGATGGTGTTGTTGTTGTAGGGTTGACACTACTTTTGTTGTTGAGTTGATGGTGCTGTCATCACTAGCTAGATGTTACGTTTCTTATCGATCCATGATAATGTTGTTAAGTTCTTGTGTTGTTGTTGTTGTTGTTGTTTTTGTTGTTGTTGTCATATGATACTGTGTTTGTTGTTGCGTTGATGGTGTTGTTGTTGTCATTTGACCACGACTTGTGTTGTTGTTTGATGTTGTTCATGTTGTTATTGTTGTTCTTGACACGCTATTATAGTTACGTTGTTATTGTGTGTTATTAAGTATCATATATTGCAGGCACAATTCTTCGAACTGCGCGAGGAGGCTAGACAAAATGGACTTAAAGTCACCGACGAAGAAATATGGTACTCGCTAGTCGAGGGCCATAACGCAAAGAACCGTGTTCTTGGAGTTGGTGACTACGTGCGGGAAATGAAGAAGATCAATCCGTCCTCCAAACCTCACCGTTCCAGCACTAGTAGCAGCAGCGCGGCGGAGATGGCAGCACTTAAAGAGCAAAACCAAAGGCTGTAGGAACAACTTGATAATCTAACCTCAAGCTTGTCGCTGACGATTCAGGAGGAGATAAGGAAGTTATATGGTGGTAATCTTGCTCCACGAGGCGATGACGATGGAATGGGAGGGGCAGGACAGCCCGGGATTTGTTGACATCTTTGACATTTGACACAAGCACTTTAATATTTCGTGTTTTTACAAGATTATGAATTATGTTACATTTGCACGTGAAGTTTTAATTAATCTCGTTTTGAATTATCTATTTCGTATTGAAATCATGTTTAGAATTATGCGTGTGAAATTTGAATGTGTGTTGCCCTTGGTACTGCCTAAAAACAGGAAATGCTGGTGCTGTGATCAGGTAGTCTGCGACGGAAAACCTTGTTGTTGAAACACGGGTTTATCGTGTTTTCGTACTAAAGCCGTGTTCGTTTTTATGACAGGTTTTGATAATGCCAAACCGCCGTGAACGAGACAAGTTATTGAATATACAAGGCGAGAAATAAATATAAGAAGAAAGCAAGAGAACAAGACCCAAAAGAAGACCAAGAACGAAGACCGTAGTCTTAGTGTTGTTGAGTCGGTCATAATTGTGATCAAGACCGACCCAACCTTTACACCTTGGCTCTTTAGGCTAAAATTCTTTTCATTGCATTTCACACATCATAAAAATGTTTTTCAAACATGTTTAAAACATTAAAAACACTTGGTGTTCGCCCAAACCAAAAATCAAGCCATCCGGCGTTCGGGTTTCAGAAACCGGCGTTCGGCATTCGGTTTTCGGCGTTGGTTTTTGGCGTCCGAACTAACCAAGTGGTTTTCAACTTTTTATGATTGGTTTTTACTTCTGGGCACATTTAAATAGTTTTCCATCAAAAACACTTCAAAAACCACCTTTCGTTTTTTGTCGTTTGATAAAAACCACGCGAAACGACATAAACTTGGCTAGCCGTGGTTTTCACTTAAATGAAGTGGTTTTCGAGTCTTTTTTTGTGGGAATTGTTTTTGAATGCATTTAAATGGTTCTCCAATCAAAACATCATGAAAACCACCTTCTGGTTTTGTCTTTTGGTGAAAACCACCCGTGTACGGTGTTGACTTGGTCAACCATGGTTTTTACCTTAACGACGTGGTTTTCAACTTACAAAGCTTGTTTTGACATCACAATACATTAAATAAGTGTTTTAAATACTTAGTTTTTACTTTGGAGAACTTTGCATTTTTCGGTCGGGTTTGAGCGCCGGTCGGCTAGGCCATGGTTCTGGGCTAGCCATCTACCCAGCAATGGTAGAGTTTACCCATGCATGGGTAAGTGATCCCGGGATTCCAGAATCATGCCACCCAGCGATGGGAAGATCTTCCCATCGATGGGTAAGCAGTCCCTTAGCCAAACCAATTTCCAGAACCATGCCAAACAGCGATGGGAAGTTCTACCCATCGATGTTAAAGCCTTGGTGCAACATTACCACAAGGCAGAATGCTCTTACCCAGCGATGGGAAGCTTTACCCATCGATGGGAACCCAGCGATGGGAAGGCTTAACCATCGATGGGAAGGCATGACCGTTGGGAGTCATTTAAGGCTGATTCTTTCCTTATTTGAAAGTCAACCTCCCACCCAGCGATGGGAAGCATTTACCCATCGATGGGTAGGTAACCGTTGGCTTCAAAACTGAAGGAAAATTGGCTTACCAGCGATGGGTAAGTTCCAAACATCGATGGGAAGCCAATATTCTGCAGATCCCAAGTCTTTTCAATCCCATAAATCAAGCTAATCACTCCTTTAATGCATTGGTCCGTTGGAGCCTAATTTTGCACTATAAAAAGGGGTGTTTGGGTCTGCTTTTCTCATCAATTCACTTCACTTTATTCATATTATCATTGCATCCAAACAACATTATTTTCCATAGCTTTCTAGAGCCAATTTGTGAAGTTTGAGTTGTTCTTGAGCGTATATAGTTTACTCAACATCTACTCTTAAAGAGAGTCTTGTTCTTGAGTGTTCTTAGTGTTGTAAACACGTTTAGGGAAGCTTGTTTCCCTTGGCTGTACGAAGGAAAGGTATTTTCCTTCGGGTTGAAGTCTTGGAGTGCGGTATCTCCGAGCAAGTGTATTGAGGCTCGTGGGACTCGAGTTCTCAGGTTGTAACGGTTTGTTAAGCACCCGTAAGCTTAACGGAAGTAGTGTAGCTCGAGAGAGTCTCTCGGGAGGCTGGATTAGCCACAAGTTGTGGTGAACCAGGGTAAATCTTGGTGTGCTCCCTTTACTCCTTTTTATTCCGCTTTTTACTTTATCCCTGCGATTTTTATTCCGCGAAAATTTATAAACATTCTCGTGCCTCACTATTCACCCCCCTCTAGTGAAGGGCACTTATTCTAACAATTGGTATCGGAGCCTAACTCTCTACAAGCCTTAACCGGTTGAGAGAACGATCTATATTTTTTTTGTTGAGAATGTCGTATGCAGGATTAAGTAAAGGACACTCCATCGTTAGACCTCCACTCTTCGATGGAACAAACTACACCTATTGGAAGGAACGAATGACGATTTACATTCGGTCAATCAATTTCCAACTATGGTTAATCATAAAAAACGGTGAGCCAATGCCAATGAAAAAGGTTGGTGAAACCACCATCCCAAAGAAGGAGGAAGAATATGATGTTGAAGACATCAAGAAGGTAGAAGCTTTTGAAAAAGCTAAACACATGATTTTTTGTGCAATTAATCCGGATGACTACCGGAAAATTTCTTCTTGCTCCACCGCAAAAGAAATGTGGGATAAGCTTGAAGTGACATACGAAGGTACGCCTCAAGTCCGTGAAGCTAAAATTGATTTTCTAACCCATGAATATGAGTTGTTTAAAATGAAGGAAATTGAGAGCGTTGATCAAATGTTCAACCGATTTTTAAAGATCATCAACGATCTCCATGTCCTTGGTAAAACATACTCGAACAAAGATCTTGTTCGAAAAATCCTTCGGAGCCTAACACCGGAATGGCGTTCAAAAGCCGATGCCATATATGAGTCGATTGGTAACACCAATGTCACCATCGATGGTCTTCGAGGTAATCTTAAAACTTATGAATCCACTATTCTTAAACCTTCTCTTGACAAGAGTCCCGGTCTCGCTCTCAAAGCCTCATCCTCAAAAAGGGTAGAGGTAAGTGACTCCGATAGCGATGACCATAATCCTTCTTATAACTTGCTCGAGAAGTTCCAAGAGTTTTTGAAGGAAGAACTTGGGTCCCGAGATTGTAAAAGAAAGGGGGAACCTGTTCCAACGTGCTTTGGTTGTGGAGAACTTGGCCACATAAAGCCATATTGCCCAAACCGCAAGGAAAAGAAAAGAAGGAACGAGCATACATGGCATGGGATTCGGAAAGTTCTGGTGACGAAACTGCCACCTTATGTCTTATGGCTCATGAACGAAATGGAGAGGTAAGTGCTTCTAAATCTTTCTCATTTGAAGAATTACAAGAAGCCTTTCAAGAATTATTTGGTGAATTAAAGAAATCTTCAAAAATTGCCAAAGAGGCTAAGGCAAAAATTCATGCTTTGGAAGAGGAAAATAAATTTTTGGAAAATGATAATTTTGACCTCAAAAATAAAATTAAGGCAATGAATGAAGATTCCTTCTTTGACCAAAGTTCTACTTGTTCCTCTTGTGAGTCTTTAAAAGTAGAGAATGTAGAACTTAAGAGCACCATCGAAAAAATTAAGGTAGAAGTTAAGAATGATAAACCACCTAGAAGAACTAATAATCCTAGGTATAACAAAATTAATTTTAGAAAGAATAAAAGTAACAAGGTGAGACAGCCTAGAATTGACTCTAGGATTTTTATAAATGGTAGAAATATTTTGAGACAACCTAGAAATGAGTATAGGAATTTAGTTAATAATTCTATGAATAATGATTTTAGATCACCTAGAAAGTTTTTGGCTCAACCTAGGCATATGCATAATCCAAACGTAGTATGTCATTATTGTTCTAAGATAGGACACATAGCTCCCGTGTGTTTTGCTAAACATAGGGACACTTCTTATAATTATGATTTTTATTTGCCTCCCCAAGGACCCAAAAGCTATTGGGTACCTCAATGGTATTACTAGATACACAAAAGGGTGTGCTTGAAGACTACAAACCAGTAGTGGATGCTCCAAGCACGGAACCCAATGAACCGCATCAAGGGGGAAGATCGTTTTACGATATTGTTGACAATTGATGCTCCAGGACATTTTCGAACATCGATGTTCAGTATCAAACATCAATGTTCAAGGAGTTCTTTTTTTTACAATTTTTTGAACTGCTTTTTGCTAATGTCAAAAGGGGGAAGATATAAAGCTTATGCATAGATTGAGGGGGAACTATTTCTAAATTGCATTTATTAAGGGGGAACATTTTTAAGTCTCAAATCAATCCTCCTATGCATAACCCCGTCTTGTTTGCCATTATCAAAAAGGGGGAAATTGTTGAAACACGGGTTTATCGTGTTTTCGTACTAAAGCCGTGTTCGTTTTTATGACAGGTTTTGATAATGCCAAACCGCCGTGAACGAGACAAGTTATTGAATATACAAGGCGAGAAATAAATATAAGAAGAAAGCAAGAGAACAAGACCCAAAAGAAGACCAAGAACGAAGACCGTAGTCTTAGTGTTGTTGAGTCGGTCATAATTGTGATCAAGACCGACCCAACCTTTACACCTTGGCTCTTTAGGCTAAAATTCTTTTCATTGCATTTCACACATCATAAAAATGTTTTTCAAACATGTTTAAAACATTAAAAACACTTGGTGTTCGCCCAAACCAAAAATCAAGCCATCCGGCGTTCGGGTTTCAGAAACCGGCGTTCGGAATTCGGTTTTCGGCGTTGGTTTTTGGCATCCGAACTAACCAAGTGGTTTTCAACTTTTTATGATTGGTTTTTACTTCTGGGCACATTTAAATAGTTTTCCATCAAAAACACTTCAAAAACCACCTTTCGTTTTTTGTCGTTTGATAAAAACCACGCGAAACGACATAAACTTGGCTAGCCGTGGTTTTCACTTAAATGAAGTGGTTTTCGAGTCTTTTTTTGTGGGAATTGTTTTTGAATGCATTTAAATGGTTCTCCAATCAAAACATCATGAAAACCACCTTCTGGTTTTGTCTTTTGGTGAAAACCACCCGTGTACGGTGTTGACTTGGTCAACCATGGTTTTTACCTTAACGACGTGGTTTTCAACTTACAAAGCTTGTTTTGACATCACAATACATTAAATAAGTGTTTTAAATACTTAGTTTTTACTTTGGAGAACTTTGCATTTTTCGGTCGGGTTTGAGCGCCGGTCGGCTAGGCCATGGTTCTGGGCTAGCCATCTACCCAGCAATGGTAGAGTTTACCCATGCATGGGTAAGTGATCCCGGGATTCCAGAATCATGCCACCCAGCGATGGGAAGATCTTCCCATCGATGGGTAAGCAGTCCCTTAGCCAAACCAATTTCCAGAACCATGCCAAACAGCGATGGGAAGTTCTACCCATCGATGTTAAAGCCTTGGTGCAACATTACCACAAGGCAGAATGCTCTTACCCAGCGATGGGAAGCTTTACCCATCGATGGGAACCCAGCGATGGGAAGGCTTAACCATCGATGGGAAGGCATGACCGTTGGGAGTCATTTAAGGCTGATTCTTTCCTTATTTGAAAGTCAACCTCCCACCCAGCGATGGGAAGCATTTACCCATCGATGGGTAGGTAACCGTTGGCTTCAAAACTGAAGGAAAATTGGCTTACCAGCGATGGGTAAGTTCCAAACATCGATGGGAAGCCAATATTCTGCAGATCCCAAGTCTTTTCAATCCCATAAATCAAGCTAATCACTCCTTTAATGCATTGGTCCGTTGGAGCCTAATTTTGCACTATAAAAAGGGGTGTTTGGGTCTGCTTTTCTCATCAATTCACTTCACTTTATTCATATTATCATTGCATCCAAACAACATTATTTTCCATAGCTTTCTAGAGCCAATTTGTGAAGTTTGAGTTGTTCTTGAGCGTATATAGTTTACTCAACATCTACTCTTAAAGAGAGTCTTGTTCTTGAGTGTTCTTAGTGTTGTAAACACGTTTAGGGAAGCTTGTTTCCCTTGGCTGTACGAAGGAAAGGTATTTTCCTTCGGGTTGAAGTCTTGGAGTGCGGTATCTCCGAGCAAGTGTATTGAGACTCGTGGGACTCGAGTTCTCAGGTTGTAACGGTTTGTTAAGCACCCGTAAGCTTAACGGAAGTAGTGTAGCTCGAGAGAGTCTCTCGGGAGGCTGGATTAGCCACAAGTTGTGGTGAACCAGGGTAAATCTTGGTGTGCTCCCTTTACTCCTTTTTATTCCGCTCTTTACTTTATCCCTGCGATTTTTATTCCGCGAAAATTTATAAACATTCTCGTGCCTCACTATTCACCCCCCCTCTAGTGAAGGGCACTTATTCTAACAATTGTTGCTGCCTTTGTCGCTTATCTGCGACGGAGAGACCCGTCGCTACTTGTGTCGCAGATCTGCGACGGATTCAAGACTTCCGTCGCAGATATTTGGGGTGCAAAAGACGGACGTACCCGTTGCAGGTTCGTCGCAGATCTGCCACGGAATTTAATTTCCGTCGCAGATTTTCAATCTGCCACAACTTTTCTGCGACAGAAAATTTTCGTTGCAGTTCTGTCGCAGATTAGCAATCTGCCCACGAAATTTCATATTCTGCAACGGAAATTGTCCGTGGCAAATTGACAGTTTTCTTGTAGTGCACCACCTTTTCCAAACCGATTGAAGAAATCACACATAGAGGAAAGAAGAAGCAAGTTCTAAAACCTTATCAAGCAATTGGATATCTCTATTCCATTCCTTGATGCTATCATTGAAATTCCTTCTTATGCCAAATTTCTCAAGGAGATCTTAACAAAGAAGAAGGAAAATCCTCTCATGGTGGCCATGAGTCAAGAGTGCAGTGCCATTATTCAAAACAAGATCACACCAAAACTACGTGATCCTGGAAGTTTCTCAATTCCATGCATGCCACATCGGAGGATCTAAAGTAAACAAAGCTCTTTGTAATCTTGGTGCAAGTGTTAGCTTGATTCCATACTCTCTGTGTCAAAAGCTACACTTAGGCGATCCAAAACCGACAACTATGGCACTACAATTGGCCGACCGTTCTGTCAAGTACCCCATTGGTATTCTTGAAGATGCTCCCGTCAAGATTGACATATACTATATTCCGGGAGACTTTGTTGTCTTGGATATGTAAGAAGATGCCCAAGTTCCTATCATTCTAGGGAGACCATTTCTAGCGAGTTCAATATACAAGAGCCAAGTAAAAAGGTTGCTTGTGTTCTTGACTATTTTAATGTGAACATCGTTGATTCATGTGTTCTTGTTGAGAAATCACACTTACTCCCAAAAGATTCACTCGATGGTGAGGTGAATCCTATGCCCAAAAAAAGAGTGCCTAAAAACTCAAATTTGTGCCACTCACAAAACAACTACATGAAAAGGTAATCTCTAAACGCCAATACCTTATGCATTTTAATAAACCTTTTCTCCTAATGAAGAGCACATTGTTAGCTCCAACTAGTTTCTGTTGGTATAGTTCGATGTTGGCATTATTTTTTGACAAAACCCTTCTGTAGAGTTGCTAGCATGTCTATGTTAAGTCAAGAGCTGTAGCATCCTGTCAGTCACAGCATAGAGTTTCTCTACGGTTGGACTCTAAATATGTGGAGACTTATATGTCAAGAGGAGTCCATGAGGTATCCAGCATCAAGAGGATCTACATCAGCCTGGTTATTTTCTGGCCACGTGCTTAATAACCGATGCAGACTACGGAGGAAGTCATGGCGCGCTAGGATTGTCTGGCGCTCAAACTTATCATCGTAAGAGTTCCAAACTAACTCCACTAGGGCTATGGACATCATATAAAAAGAGACGCCCATGCATGACAGCGGGTGCACAGAATAATATTCATAATATCTGGTGAGAGAGCGTGAGATCATAGCTGCTCTGATCAAAACAAAACTGTGAGAGATTTGCATGAGAAGATCAATCATGGATCTTCTCTAGAGATTGTTCAGCAGTTGCAACCTGGTTAGCTGAGCAAGGGTCAGTGACACATCCTTCGTGCAGAGCAAGAAGAAGGTGTAATAGGCCTAGGAGTGACACAAACCGAGTTTTCTTGTCAGATCTCGTAAGTAGACAAGTCAAATTCATTAGAAGGATCTATTGAAGATTGATAGTGTAATTCTTATGTTGATCTAGTGGAAAGGCTATTACACGGATGTGGGTCTCGCAGACGTAGGAGATACTGCTCCGAACTGCGTAAACAAATACCTGTGTTTTTACGTGTTTATTTTTGGTTGTGTGTGTGACTGTTGGAAACGGTGTTGTAGCATCTTGCGTGTTCTAATGCTACAACACTCCTTTCAATAGTGGTTTTGTGATTGCGTCTGTTTGCTGTTTATCTTTATTGCAAATATATCTTTGGGTGTGTTGGAATTTCACACATTTCACAGATTTCCATGAACTTCTCAAACCAATGACGTTTTTTCTATTCACGTATATGAACACAACATATTTTCAATAAATTGAGAATCGTTTTTGAGCTTAAACAACCTCAACTCAATGAAAATAACGAACAAGCATACGAAAAACACAACAATCACTCAATAACGAATTCTAAGAAAAATGAATCAACTTATGAGGCTAATAAGTGCAAAATTCTTAAAATCAACAAACACAAATAACAACAAAGAATCACGTATGAATTCGAAATTCATTTAACTACCTTATGGAGTTAAAATAGCTCCAACAAAAACCAAATTCCACATATCAACCTACTTATGAAATCAAATTATGCAATTCAACCAATTTAACAACTTGCTCAATAATTGAAAAAACTAGTTTGAATCAATTCTCATTCATAAGGGATTTAATATAAACATTAAAAAAACCCAAAAAGAAGAACACCAACCATATTTTGGAATTTTTGAAACAAACACAACAAGGGGAAAAAATGTAAATTGAATCATAAACAAACTTTTACAAAGAAATTGGAGAAAAAAAGAAATTGACAAATATAGGGTTACCCATTGTTGAAGATGATGATGAAATTGAAGAAAGTGGAGCCATGACTGGAGTTGGAGATTGCTGCCCATCGCCGACCGGAGCTGTAGCCGTCGCCGCTTCGCATCTGCCGGCCGCCACCACCGCCGCGGCTCTCTCGTAGTTGTTCCTTGTTTTTCCCCCCTTCTCCAAATGTGATTTGTCTTCAATTTATAGCCGAAGGATTGTTCCGTTGATTTCTTCCCGTTGGCAATTGATACTAGCGATAAATGTGGGGGAGCGTTGGACCTGGCTTTGGCGTTATCTTCGTGCGTCGCTCGAGAGCTAACGAAGAGGAAGGAGCCGCTGGAGTTTTTTTCCTTGCGTGAAATTGAATTGGGGAGAGAAGAGAATGCTGGGCTGATTATTTAATTTTGGGTTTGGGCTCCGGCCCAAAATCAATCTCTTCATTTCAAATTTGAAATCCGATTTGGCTTTTTGCTACACTTTTTGTTCAAAAAAAATAAGATATCTGATAATTTGGGTTAGGAAAAATAAAGTAAAATAACAAAATGTAAAAAAGTGATTAAAAAACTACAATTTGTGCAAGAAATTTAAAAGATTGTAAAAAAATAAGAATTAAAATAAAAATAAGCTAAACAACTAAAAATTAAAATCTAAAAGTATTAAAAATGCCTAAAAAAGAAAAAAAAGTACTAAGCCAAACCCGGCTTATCAAATACCCCCACACTTAAGACTTGAACGTCCTCATTCAAAAGACCAAAACGAAAACAAAACTTTTTATCATCAACAAGAAGAACAAATTGCACCTTGCACTCACAATTAAAATTTTATGCCCATAGCATTTTAAAAACAAAGTGAGCTAAAAATCCTACAAAGATGAAGAACAAAACAATGGATATATCGGGTTCTAAAAAATGTTCTAAAGTTGCCACAAAAAAGTTTCCTAAGGGAATCCTATAGGTTCAAACGGCTCAATGGCAACAGTAGCAAAAAATGAAAAATAAGCCTAAAAGATAAAAAAACACACAATTTCTAAAAAGTTAAAAACTTCTAGTTTTTTTAGATTTTAAAGATCACATAAGGTCATTAGAACAACATCTAGATAATATAAGGATGGCCAGTTTAGAAAAAAAATCTAAAGGATACCTAGAAGAACTTAAAACTTTTTAAGGTCACTTTACCAAGAAAAAGGGCATCAAAACTCAAGGTCAGTTTATAAAGAAACATTTGTTATCTTTCAGAATAAAGCTCAAGAAAAATACTGAGGTTTATGGAAAAATTTTGAAAATTGTGCTCTAAATAAGGAGACATGCAACTAAGAATAACAAAATATTTGGACCCAAAACTTATTTAAAAAAAAATTGCCCAAAATATATTCCCCAAACGACATAAACATGAGAATATCTTGTTAGAATAAGTGACCAACGCTAGAGGGGGGGTGAATAGCGTTTGATCGTAGAAATCGTAGGAATAAAAAATTAAGAACGTGAAAAGTAAAGAGCGTAGAAAGCGTAAAGGGAGCACACCAAGATTTATACTGGTTCACCACAACGTGTGGCTAATCCAGTCTCCCGAGAGACTCTCTCGAGCTACACTACTTCCGTTAAGCTTACGGGTGCTTAACAAACCGTTACAACCTGAGAACTCGAGTCCCACGAGCCTCAACAACACTTGCTCGGAGATACCGCACTCCAAGACTTCAACCCGAAGGAAAATACCTTTCCTTCGTACAACCAAGGGAAACAAGCTTCCCTTAACGTGTATACAACACTAAGACACTCAAGAATAAGGCTCACTTTTAGAGTAGATGTTGAGTAAACTATATACGCTCAAGAACAACTCAAACTTCACAAATTGGCTCTAGAAAGCTATGAAAAATGATATTGTTTGAATGCAATGATAATATGAATATTGTGAAGTGAATGAATGTGTAAAGCAGACCCAAACACCCCTTTTTATAGTGCCAAAATAGGCTCCAACGGACCAATACATTAAAGGGGTGATTAGCTTGATTTATGGGATTGAATAAATTTGGGATCTGTAGGATATTGGCTTCCCATCGATGTTTAGACTCACCCATCGCTGGTAAGCCAAATTTCCTTCAGTTTTGAAGCCAACGGTCACCTACCCATCGATGGGTAAATGCCTCCCATCGCTGGGTGGGAGGTTGACTTTAAAACAAGGAAAGAATCAGCCTTAAATGACTCACAACGGTCATGCCTAACCAGCCATGGGTATGCCCTCCCATCGCTGGGTAGGGGCATTCTGCCTAGCGAAAATGTTGGACCAAGGCTTAAACAGCGATGGGTAGAACTTCCCATCGCTGTTTGGCATGGTTTTGGAAATCAGTTGGGCTGAAGGCTGCTTACCCATCGCTGGGTAATATCTCTCATCGTTGGGTAGAATGATTCTGGAATCCCGGGATCACTTACCCATGCATGGGTGATATCTACCATCGCTGGGTATCGCTAGCCCAGAACCATGGCTTAGCTGACTGGCACTAAAACCCGACCGAAAAATGCAAAGTTCTCCAAAGTAAAAACTAAGTATATAAAACACTTATTTAATGTATTGTGATGTCAAAACAAGCTTTTTAAGTTGAAAACCACGTCGTTAAGGTAAAAACCATGGTTGACCAAGTCAACACCGTACACGGGTGGTTTTTACCAAAAGACAAAACCGAAAGGTGGTTTTCATGATGTTTTGATTGGAGAACCATTTAAATGCATTAAAAAACAATTCCTACACAAAAAGACTTGAAAACCACTTCATTTAAGTAAAAACCACGGCTAGCCAAGTTTATGCCATTTCGCATGGTTTTTATCAAACGACAAAAAACGAAGAAAGGTGGTTTTTGAAGTGTTTTTGATGGAAAACTATTTAAATGTGCCCAGAAGTAAAAACCAATCATAAAAAGTTGAAAAACACTTGGTTAGTTCGGACGCCAAAAACCAACGCCGAAAACCGAATGCCGAACGCTGGTTTCTGAGACCCGAACGCCAGATGGCTTGGTTTTTGGTTTGGGCGAACACCAAGTGTTTTTAATGTTTTAAACATGTTTGAAAAACATTTTTATGATGTGAAATGCAATGAAAAGAATTTTAGCCTAAAGAGCCAAGGTGTAAAGATTGGGTCGGTCTTGATCACAATTGTGACCGACTCAACGACACTAAGACTACAGTCTTCGTTCTTGGTCTTCTTTTGGACCTTGTTCTCTTTCTTCTCATCTTTGGTTCTCGCCTTGTATATTCAATGACTTGTCTCGTTCACGACGGTTTTGCATTATCAAAACCTGTCATAACAACGAACACGGCTTTAGTACGAAAACGTGATAAATCCGTGTTTCAACATATCTCCCGACACTTAAGTTATGCATTGTCCTCAATCCATCTAAATGATATGCAAATGAACAAATAATCTACTAATATACAATGGTGAAGGGAGAAAATGAACAGTAACATTTCCCGCTCAAAGCTACAGTTGAAATTGAACTCTTCAATCGCATCGATTGGAGAGAACTTTTGGGGAAAGTAATCTGTAAAAAAAGAAAAGCAATATTGGGAGAAGCTAAACCGCCGTTTTAAAAGAAAAATAGCTCTGTGCTCATATTTCTCTGCCACCAGATCCCAGATCCGTAGAAAAGAAAGCTCTCTCTTCTTGCTCCTAGGCCCTCGCCAGAAACCATGCCTGGGCTCGGGTTTCGAAACGAAGGTTGTGGCAAGTCTGATTCCAAGATCTGCATAATCCATCTCTCTGCCCACAGCTTGGCGGAAATCGACCACCGGAAACCGACAAGGTATGTACGTAATTTCAATTAATTAGGCTTTTGTGCAGGCCTTTCTTCTCTTCTCTCAATATAGGCGGCCAAGCAATTAGGGTTTTGACCCTGCCTCTTCATATGGCCATGGACAGTTAGGCTTTAAAAAAGAAGTAACACCTCTTTTTTTCTATTTTATTTTTTAATAGTGATTTTTAGAAATTAGAGATTTACAACTATTCATAGAGGGTTTCAAAAAGTCAGTTTGATGCACTGCTTCTCAGAGTTTATTCTAATGTGAGTGGGTCTACCCGAACTATTGTTTGAATTTCTTATCATATTTGTACACATTTTGGAATTGATTTTTGAAATTGAAATGGTAAAATCAGTGGGGATGGGAGAACTGACCATTGCAATCTGTTGGTGTACTCGATGGTGCATCAAGGAGTTGAGGCGATGGAGAAGACACCGAGGAGGCACCTGCATAGCCACAACTTCACAGACACAATAACTTGCAGAAAGGTACATATAAATACTGCATAATTCATTTGTGATTTGTCTTTACATTCTTTTGTTAAATTATATCAATTATGCTCATGTTATCTTTGGATGCTAAGAGTTCAGAAGGCAGCAATTACGATTTGGATGATTGTTTTGACAAAAAGTCCCAACAAGCTTCACAAAAGATGTTTTTCCTCTCAAGTACATAAATCTTTAGTGATTTATAAAGATTTGACAATTGTAGTTTTTCGGGTAGTAAACCTTCCTAGTAAAGGGTTAGTTTTCTCTCCGAGTGTCGTGTCTCTCGAGGAGTGGACGAAGGGAATCAGTTTAATTACTCTAACTAGGCGAAGGTTAGGATTGGTTTATGAAAGTCTTCTCGAAACGATTATAAAAAGAGCAGAGTAAAAATAATAAATTAAGTTTACATAGTATAAGTGTAGATCTGGACCTAGGGTCAAGACATCATTTGGATCTATTCTATCATATTAAATTAACAATTGGAATAATAATATTTCTATTACTACTCATCCATTTCTAGATTTGTACTTAATCCGTTGTACTTGAATATCATAGCCTTTTGGCATACAATATTTCCTCAATAAATAGTCAATTAAATCTTCCGGTATTAATTAACTAAATAAGGCAAGAACAATAGATTAACCATTCCAACATTAATTTAACATCAAAAAATAAACAACCAAACTAATCCGGACCCAGAGATCCGGACCCTAACTCATACTATGCAAACATAAATTAAAATAGCATTTTATTAAATAAAGAAAACTTACAACCTCCGTTTAAGCGGAACAGAACAGATCTGGAGTCAAAACCTCCGAAAATACCTCAAAATTACTACCTAAACTAATATACAAGAATTGTTGAGCAAATGAGAGGAGTAAACCCGAGAGGGGCTGTGAATGGATTATAAAAATGAGAAGAATCATGCTGTATTTATAGGAACGAATCCAAGGCGTCCAAGTCCAAGCGTCCAAGTCCAAGCGTCCAGATCTGGACGCCTGAGCTGTCCCGGCCAACCAGATTTTGCCACGTGTCATTCTTGGGCTACAATTAAGACAAAGCGTCCAACTCCCAAGCGTCCAACTTGGCCAAGCGTCCAAGTTGGATGCCTTGAGGCCTTGGTCCGTTGGGCTTCGCGGTTGTTTCGTGATTTTGGCCCAATTTCGCTCCGTTTTGGTCCCGAACACTGTTTTTGACCTCCAGGAAGTTCGTTCAAGCCCGAATCTTGATCCCTTGATGATTTATTCCCTTTTTCTCAAGTATTTGAACATAAAATTGATGATTTATGATAATTTCATGTGGAATCCCTTTTCATGACTCTTAGAACGAAAATGAGAGTTTTATTCATTGAAAACACATTTTATGAGATGATTAAATACTATTTACGTGCAATAACGTTTAGAATATGTTGTAAATGATAAGAACGAAACGGACTTATCAAATTCCTCACACTTAAACGTTGCTTGCCCTCAAGCAACAAATTGAATAACTACAAGTATAAAGACAAATCAATAATTGCAGAGGGAAAGTTTAAGCTAGATATTATGAAGGAAAGAAAGAAATAAGATAGTCATCAACCTTTTTGTTAAGAAGAAATGAACCTTTAGATTCTCACCCATATTGTTAGAAATGTAAAAGAATTTTGTCAAATCAATATTTTTACACCAACCTAAACAACCATAATTTTCCAAACTTTCTTTGGGATAACTACATTTGTAAGAGTACTTTAAAGATCAAATAATTTTTTTTAATGACTAAATTGGAAAACATGTTCTTGCAAAAGTATTTGTCAAAGTGTAAGGGTTTAATTTTCTTTGGCACAACTTTGTCATGTTGACACGAGAAAAATTTATAACCTCATCCCGTGACATAGAACCACGAGCTTTTTGGATATTCACTCTGGAAAGTCTCATCACACGACATAGAACCGCATGCTTTCTGACACTAACACTCAAAAGGCCTCATCGCGTAATATAGAACCACGTGCTTTTCGGCATACTCACCACGCCTCATCAGTTGACCTAGAACCAACTGCTTTTTGGCTAAAACAAGAATCTCGGTCTCACCAATGTATGCTTTGAAACATCACCCCTTATACTTTGAAAATAACTCTTTTTAAGAAACAACAAATACTCATAAGAGCATCAGCAAAAAGATTTTCAATAAAGCACTTAAAAATTAATTGATCTAAAAAAAAACTCTTAATAAATTGTGAATTTATCCCAAACCATTTTAGAAAACATTCCCAAAAGGTTAGAGTAAAAATAAAAGTTTGACAAAGAGTTAAAAATTTCCAATCTTTACGGGTGATAACTAAAGATTAATTAATCAAACAATTAAAATTGATGACTATTCTATAAAATATCTTTTCCTACAAATATATAGACAAAACAATTCCTAAAAAGATCATTTCAACAAGGAACTCTTGCCTCCTCACACTTAAATGGAACCACGCCCTCGTGGTTAAAAGTGACTCAGAATTAGAGTTAATGGTTGAAATGTCCACATGCAATTACTAAGTTATCTCAATACTTACAAGATTCAATGATGAAGATTGAAATAATAGATAATCATAACATGAAAATATGAAATAATGCATAAAATATTTCTCAAAATGGTTTTAAGAGTCATGTTGTGAAATTCCAAAGTAAAAAAATCATCAAGCATCCAAATCGTGTTCAAAATAGTAGAGAAAAAGAGACTTTACTGGGGAAGTCAATATTCTCTCAGTAGCCAACTTCAACCAGGATTGTTGGATCAAGAAGCCTCAAAGGTTGCAGAAACCTTGTGTTTTCCCAGGTGAGACCTCTTCTTCGCTCCCACTGGAAGGTATGCCCTACAATTCTCTCATCTGCAAAAGCAAAGACAACAAACAAAATAACTCTTGCCCCCAAAACTGGTGCGGCAAGCAAAACCTCAAAAACTAACAAATAAAACTATTGAATTTAATTATTTTAGTTATTTGAATGACGGGTTGCCTCCCGTTAAGCGCTTCTTTAACGTCCGTAGCTCGACGCTCACCCACTTTTTCCGCGACTTCCCAATCCGAGAGTCATAAAGTTTGGCCCTTTTGACTCTCTTCTGATGCCACCCTGTTTGAATTGTTGCTCGGTCAAGGTCTAGGATCCTTGACTCATCCCTGCGGCTTGGTGGCAACAGGAAATATGGAGGAGACTTTGTATGGGTGGGTGGTGGCGGAAGGCTCCTCAGCAGATCCACATCATTAGCCTTGATTGCGAAATTGATTTCTTCCTTATCTTCAATCGGCTGACTATCCATTTGTGGTTTGATAATTACGACCATGCTTTCCCCCATGGAAGAGTCTTCAGTGTCACTCATCAGAAGTTCATCCCAACTCCTTAAGCTCCAACCATCCTTCGGGCAGACATCGTCACACCCGTCAAGTAGGGAGTCAAAGAAGGTTTGGTCTGAGTCTTCAGATGAAGCATTACGTACACAGGTTTCTATAGACGGAGTTGGCTTTTCTATGCAAAGTATTTCCTCGCCTGTAGATTCCTGCTCGGACTTTTGGACATTGGTATCTTGGGGGCAGGTAATGGGCTCAGGTGTGTCTTCAACACAATTAAGGAGATGGTCGTTTATTGCCATAGGCAAAACTTCCTCCTTCTTTTCTTGAATAAGGCTAGGCGGTTCTGAGTCAGGTCCCTCAGTTGGTTCCACCTCTTGTACGACTATGCTGGTTGAGACTTGGCTAGGAGGACATTCAGGTAACATCACCACAGTAGCCCTAGCGAGAGTTGTTATGCTCTCGGGTTTCTATGATGGTGAAAAATTGGGTGAATCTTCTAGAACTGGAACCTGATGGTTGAATGACTTAGGGTTGGTCTTAGGTTCTAGAGCCTCGTTTTGAGCATTAACCTCCCTCATTTGATCTTGAGATTGGAGGGAGCGTTTAAGTTCAACAGCCTTACAGCCTTACAGAGATCATTGACTAATTTATCAGCTTTAGCCTCGGCTTCTAGTCTCTCTCTTTGGAAGTCATCCAACATTTTTTGCATCATCTCTGATCCTTTGCATAATCTCCTTTCAAACTCCTTTTCCTTCCGGACTGATTCAAGAAGTTTTGCTCTTTCTCGAATTGCCACCTTGTTTGCTTCGATTTGTTCTTCAGCAAACAGAGTGTAGTCACGGGAGTAAGGTGGTTCGTACCAGGAGCCTTCAGCGAATAAAACTTCGTCGAAATAGAAGATTTTCTGTTCTAATCTTATGATCTCTTCGACGAGTGGATCAGATTGATCGTCGCACATAGGCCCAAATTGGTCATAGTCATCTTGGTCACCATGAGGTTCATAATAATTATCTCCATTAGAATCTTGGTATGGAGAATATCCAAAGTTTCTAGACGGGATATCATATGGTGGTTCCTCATGGTAGGGATAGTAGTCAGACTGATTGTTGACTTGGTAGTCATCATCATTTGGGTTCTGATGTGGGTGGTAAGGTGGATGGGTTTGAAACGGAGGGTGGTTGGGGGATTGGTAGAAAGAAGGCAGACCGTAATAACCACTGGGGTTATCCATAATAATTATTACGGGTGGTTGGTGAAAAAGAAGTGAGAAGATCGTTCTAACCAATCTTCACCCAAGCTAATCAGAAGAAATTAAACTAATGCCGTGCCACTCCCCGGCAACGGCGCCATTGACAATTGTAGTTTTTCGGGTAGTAAACCTACCCAGTAAAGGGTTAGTTTTCTCTCCGAGTGTCGTGTCTCTCGAGGAGTGGACGAAGGGAATCAGTTTAATTACTCTAACTAGGCGAAGGTTAGAATTGGTTTATGAAAGTCTTCTCGAAACGATTATAAAAAGAGCAGAGTAAAAATAATAAATTAAGTTTACATAGTATAAGTGTAGATCTGGACCTAGGGTCAAGACATCATTTGGATCTATTATATCATATTAAATTAACAATTGGAATAATAATATTTCTATTACTACTCATCCATTTCTAGATTTGTACTTAATCTGTTGTACTTGAATATCATAGCCTTTTGGCATACAATATTTTCTCAATAAATAGCTAATTAAATCCTTCGAGTTTAATTAACTAAATAAGGCAAGAACAATAGATTAACCATTCCAACATTAATTTAACATCAAAAAATAAACAACCAAACTAGTCCGGACCCAGAGATCCGGACCCTAACTCATACTATGCAAACATAAATTAAAATAGCATTTTATCAAATAAAGAAAACTTACAACCTCCGTTTAAGTGGAACAGAACAGTTCTGGAGTCAAAACCACCGAAAATACCTCAAAATTACTACCTAAACTAATATACAAGAATTATTGAGCAAATGAGAGGAGTAAACCCGAGAGGGGCTGTGAATGGATTATAAAAATGAGAAGAATCGTGCTGTATTTATAGGAACGAATCCAAGGCGTCCAAGTCCAAGCGTCCAGATCTGGACGCCTGAGCTGTCCCAGCCAACCAGATTTTGCCACGTGTCATTCTTGGGCTGCAATTAAGCCAAAGCGTCCAACTCCCAAGCGTCCAACTTGGCCAAGCGTCCAAGTTGGATGCCTTGAGGCCTTGGTCCGTTGGGCTTCGCGGTTGTTTCGTGATTTTGGCCCAATTTCGCTCCGTTTTGGTCCCGAACACTGTTTTTGACCTCCAGGAAGTTCGTTCAAGCCCGAATCTTGATCCCTTGATGATTTATTCCCTTTTTCTCAAGTATTTGAACATAAAATGGATGATTTATGATAATTTCATGTGGAATCCCTTTTCATGACTCTTAGAACGAAAATGAGAGTTTTATTCATTGAAAACACATTTTATGAGATGATTAAATACTATTTACGTGCAATAACGTTTAGAATATGATGTAAATGATAAGAACGAAACGGACTTATCAAGATTCAAATATGGATGATAAATAAGGAGTAATTTAATGCATTTTTAGACCATTTATATTTTGTATAAGATTTTTAGCATATGGGCATAGCAGTTATAAGTTATAACTAATGTCTGCTCTTGGTGGGGCAGTGATAAGGGCCAGTGTTCCGAGGTTGACCTTGGATGCTGCATTTGAACAGAAGAATGATATAGCCAAAGCAGTTGAGGAAGAGCTGGAGAAGGTGATGATATCGACTACTAAGAAATCATACTTTGATTTTGATACATTGATCTACACCATTATATTTAGAGTTATTTTTTCTCTTTTTGGTGCACTTTGCAGGCTATGCCTGCATATGGCCTTGAGATTGTCCAGACCCTCATTGTAGACATAGAGCCCGATACTCATGTGAAGAGGGCTATGAATGAGATAAATGCTGGTAAGCTTTCTCTATATATCTTCTTTGTACGCTTGCACAAATGCATATTTCATTAGCAATGGTTTGCATAACAACCTTTTGCATCCCTGCAAAGAAAAATTTTCATTCTTGGTTCGTGACATTTCATTTCTTTTACAATGCACAACAGTTAGTAATTATTATTATTATTTCAGTGAATTTTTTATACGTGGTAATAACACTTTTACATAAATTTGTAATTTTCTGACCGTTCAACGCACTGGTACGAAATGAAGTTATATTAAGGAGTAATTTAATGCATTTTTAGACCATTTATATTTTGTCTGAGGTAGTGAGTGGAGGAAGAAAAAGAATCACAAATAGTGCATCTAGCCCGGAGAAGATGTCTCGAGGTTTTTTATTTAATTTTATTTTAATTTTTTCAATTTTTGAGTGTTTTGATTTACAAAATTATAAAATTTGTATATATGTAAAGTAGCCTTGAAATTTATCCGTAGATATTGTTTTTTTTTTAGATTTTTGGTGTTTTGATTTTTGGGAAAGTGTTAGTTTATGGGAAAGTGTAACTTAAATAATACTTTAGGGGAAAGTATAAAAGCGTGTAGAAAAGTGCAACTTAAATAAATATTTTATGGGAAAGTGTAAAAGTTTGTACGATTTACCTGTCCATCTAATTTGATATGGTTTCGAGTAGGGCTGTTCATGTTTAGGAGGTCCAGACCGAAATAACCGACCGAACCGGACCGTTAGGTCCAGACCGAACCCAGATCGAGTAGATTTCGGGTCGGTCTTCGGTCTAAATTATTTAAGATTTCGGGTTTCGGTCCGGTCCGGTCCAGGACCAAAATTTTTTCGGTCTAGACCGAAATGACCGAAATATAAATACTCTTTGATGTTTTAGCCCAGTCCAAGGTCCACCTACCTTATCTTTTACGGAGTATCTTTTTTTTCTTCTGGTTTGGAGAAGTTGGCCCCATTCTTCCTCCATCGCCAACTTCAAATTGAACCTCCTCCTTCCACGATTAACTAATCTACCAATAAATTTGAGTTTTCCACATGATTATGATCATTTCAGCTGTTTCAATCTTTACTTTTGGTTGGATTTTGAGCTATGTCTCGGTTAATATTTGTTCGAATCTATATATCTCTGCCATTGTTGACCATGGCTTGAAGCTTCCTTCAGCTATGGTTGACTCTTAATCTATACTCCATCGTCGTTGTCTTGCTACTCTGGCATATGGGCGATACCTTTCAAAGCTTGTGGGTTGCTTTTATGAGTTTTATACACCTCCACTGATGCTGAACAGGGACCGTGGCCACTGTTCAGTGTCCTCCTTCAAATCTTTCTCTGTGTGCCAATCAACTAGTATTAAAAGTGACCATTCATTGCTTCAGTGGGTTTGTTTTTTTGCTCATCTACAGATGTACTATGGAGTATTTGTTTTTTAAAGTGGTCATGCCTTTTTTTTAAAGTTTCATGGTGTTTTACATTTGAGATCTTGTTTACTTTTATAATAAACATGAATCTGCTGCAAAACAAAACACTCCCTAATATGAATATGTTGATTTGTTCTTCTTCATCTTCGGTCCATTCGGTCTTTACCGGTTCGGTCTTATACATTTTGGTCCGGTTCGGTCTAAGACCGAGTATTTATAGGTCCGGTCTTCGGTCTTCATTTTATTCCATTTCGGTTTTCGGTCCGGTCCGATCCGGTTCGGTCCGGTTCTGGACCGATGAACAGCCCTAGTTTCGGGTATGGTCTGACCAAATCAGATATGGGTAACTTAAATTAATATTTTTATGGAAAAGTGTTAGTTTATGGGAAAGTATAACCTTAATAATACTTTAGGGGAAAGTGTAAAAGTGTGTAGAAAAGTGCAACTTAAATAAATATTTTATGGGAAAGTGTAAAAGTTTTTAAGAAAGAATAAAAATTAATGGGAAAGTATAACTTAAATAAATACTTTATGAGAAAGTGTAAAAGTTTATGGGAAAGAGTTAAAGTTTATGGAAAAGTGTAACTTAAATAAATACTTTATGGGAAAGTGTAAAAGTTTATGTGAAAGAGTTAAAGTTTATGGAAAAGTGCAACTTAAATAAATAGTTTATGGGAAAGTATAAAAGTTTATGGGAAAGTGTAATAATTTAAATAAATACTTATGGGAAAGTGTAACAGTTTATGGGAAAGAGTAAAAACATGATATGACTTTACACTGAGAAGCGTGTGATGTGGCTTTGATAATGTCTTATGCTTTGGACATGTTTTCATTAAAGAAACACCGCTTTTTCTAGGGTTATTTTCAAACCACATCTCATCCTCAAGCTTTGTGTGAGCCCTGCTTCAACCGACGAAGATGAAAGAAGCAAGATCGTCGTCTGCCGCTGCTCTAATCGACGAAGAAGAATGAAGATGACCGAAGTGATGTTGTCCTGCGTCACGACTCTCATCTTTTACCTGTGTTTGCAGTGAGCATTTTTTTATCCCTTTTGATTATATAGCGTTCGGCGAAAAGTTTGTAGTATGCTTTTTAGATCTCTTTTTTTGTTTTACATTTTCTCTCATCTTGATGGGGCAATGGACAAAAGGCACCAAGAATCGGGAGAAGACGCCTATGAACATTATGCGCCAGACATGCCTTGAATAAACAAATTGGGGATCCGGACATAGAGATTACGTCATTTCTTTAGCTTTTGTCTCAATTTCAGGTTCCAAACATTTTACCTTGGCTATTTATCTTCAAATTTCAGTTTATTTTTAATTTTTTTGTTATTTCAAGAGACCAAACAGGTCCATCGTTAAAAAATAATAAATTGTGGAGTATTCTAGATCAAGTGTAAGGTAATATTTTCAAATCATAGTTTGCTATCCTTTTAAAGTACTTTTTATTCACTCAAACAGACTTATGTTACTCACTCAAATAGATTTTTTGTGAGCAGGATGTGATGATATTATAATCCCACTTTTATGTGAAATTGTTTTTTCCCTTCCCATTTGTCAAGCTTTTATGTTGCTCTAGGAAATAAACTTTGGGTTAATGACTTAAATTTTTTTGAGGTTTGAAGTGTATGCTGGATAATCTATTAAAAAAATTGATTTTAAAAGTATACTTTTAGTATTGATAAGTACATATGAATCTCATACAAAGTGTACACTGAATTTTCTATGTACAAAGACTTTAGTATTTGTCAAGAAAAAATAATGTAATTATTATTATAAGACAAACTATTGGATATTGCTAGCAAATTGTGTTTGACTTTACATTTTAATTGATTATGTTATTGTAGGCTATTCCAGTTCAACATTTATTTTAACTTTATTTAGAAATATAGTGTATAAGGAAGTCTTTTAAAACCTTTAATTTCGTTTTTTTGTCTTCACTATGCATTCCTAAATATTACGAGTAGTATATAATACTTTTAATGCTTATATTGAATACAATTTCGTTTCGTTGTCTTTATATACACTATAAATTTATTTTTTATTTTCTTTTACACCCTTAAAATACTGTCCGTGCAACGCACGGGTTAGAGAAATAGTGATATAGCAAAGAGAATGAGTCAAGAGAGAAGGGGATGGGGAGTAATGCAACAAAATTAAAGGCGAAAGGATGGGAAGGAGAATGCAAATTTAAAAAAGTATACGCGGCATCAATTCATCACTTTCCATCCTATTATGCTCGTATCCTAAAATCTGCAAAGAGAAGGCTAAGACCAAATATTGTAGCATTGAAGAACATAAAAAACTCTGATTTTTTCTCTATTGTAGCACATATAATCCGTGAAAAGTGTAGAATTTTCGTTCTGCACTCAAAAAAACAAGCTTAAGAAGTGCATATTTTCTAATTATAGCCCAAAAATCATATTGAGAAGTGCATAGTTTTTCCACTAATACCCAAAAGTTAGCCTTAAAAGTGCAGAATTTTTCAGTTTTCCGTCCAAATAAGATCAAATTTAAACTCCCAAGGCTTCAAGAAATTTAAGATAGACAATATACCAACACTCGGGCACCAAGAATCGCTCTTTCAAAACAGATTTTGCACCATTTCTGTGCAGAATTTTACTCCATATACATGCTTCCACCTAAAACCCAACAAATCTTGCAAAAAGCTCTTATTAAAGTAGATGGTTAGAAGTACAAAAGAAGTAAAAAGAAAAAATTAAGCATCATCAAGATAACTTTTTTTTGTTGTTTTGATTTTATACTTCAAAAAAGACTAAATGAAAGAGAGAAAAATGTTCCTAATATTACCACAAGTAATATTACATCAATATGGAAGAGTAAAAAAAATACAATAAAAGTAAGTTGGTTATTATAAGAAAAAAAAGAAAATCAAATTAACCACCACAAGAAATGGAACTCGTTTTTCTTGGTAAGGATAGGTTTATCCTTTGCCTCAAGGATGGATTCTGATCTTCAACCAACTAGCAGATAGTTCAACCAACCAAGAACTCGTTTCACTATTCTGATCTTCAACCAACCAAGAAAAAAAATAATTAAGTACAACAACAACTAGTTAAAGTTAAAAGTAAGCATAAGGGATTCAAAGAAAAATTAAAAAATGCTATAAAAGTAAGTCGGTCATGTTAAAAAAAAGAAGGAAAAGACAAAAGAAATGATCAACAACTAAAAGAGAGGAAAAAAAGTACAACTATGAGTAGGAGTAAAAAATAAAAATAAAAAGAACATATTAAAAAAATGCTTAAAAAAAAGTAAATGGATTGTCCCTCATAAGCCGCCCGATTTTACGTCTTTGGCTAGACAAAAGTTACTACTTGCCAATACATATATTTAATTAAACCATGAAGTAGTAAAGCAAATATGTTTCTTTAAAACAACCAAAAAGATAAAACCAAGACAAGCATCAAGAATTGACTTTAGCTCTAAGTGTTGAAATATTGGAATAATAATATTGCTTCTTTTGAATTATGAAACTCATGGTAGAGTATATATAGGAGAAATTTCTAACACAACTAGAAGTAGAGAATAGAAGCTAACTAACATACAAAAAACTAACACAAATAGGATTAGGAAGCTGACTAATAATGAAACACTACCACAACCAATACTACCACAAGTAATACTATTATTATTGTCTAACATCCCTCTCAAGCTGAAATCTGGCTGAAGCAAGATGAAGATTGGACACTAGCTCGAAACTGGAAACTTTGAAAGGAGAGAAATTTTACGTGCGCCGGTGGCTGCTGACGTCGTTGGAGAAGAGAGAAGTCTGACGTGCGCCGGTGGCTGCTGACGTCGTTGGAGAAGAGAGAATTCTGACATGCACTGTTAGCTGCTGACATCGAAGAAGAGAGAAATTGACGTGCGCTGGTAGCTGCTGACGTCGAAGAAGAAGAGAAAAGGTTGACGTGTGCTTGTAGCTGCTGACGTCGTAGAAGAATAGAGAAGGCTACTGGAGGTGTGTGTTTATTTGACTGAAGATCTTTGACATTCTTTGTCTTTTTCTTGGATCCGGGCAATGCCCTATTTCTTTCTTGAAGGGGTGTAGAGGTATTCTTTCATCTTTCACTACCCTTCTTAGCTTTGCTTTTGTGTTTTTTTTTTTGAAATTTTATTGGTTAACAAAGGATAAAGAGAAGAAACACTGATGATTAGAATGAAAGATTTGAAAGAAAAAAAAGGGGATTAAGAATTGGTGATGAAGAAAAGATCTAGGTCTAAGAATCTTCTATAGTGAATTGTAGAGAAACAACTATCATTTTTTCCCATGATTTTGAGAAGATACAAGGATGAATTGAGAGAGTCTGAGAGGAGTTGAGGTTTTTTTGAAGAACCATGGAGATGACAAAAGAGAAATTTTTCCTTTGATGGTTTTTTTATGATTTCAACAAGGGAAATATTTTTTCTTTTTTTTTTTGAATGGAGATGTTAACTTGAGGATAAAAGAAAGAAAAGAAAATAGAGGTGAATAAGGTGGAGCCGCCGTCGCCGGAATTACCGGCGGCGGTGGTGGAAGCAAAGAACTTTTTTTTAGGTGACCAAGAGCGGTGGCTCCGATACCACGTTGAAATATTGAAATAATAATATTGCTTCTTTTGAATTATGAAACTCATGGTAGAGTATATATAGGAGAAATTTCTAACACAACTAGAAGTAGAGAATAGAAGCTAACTAACATACAAAAAACTAACACAAATAGGATTGAGAGGGATGTTAGACAATAATAATAGTATTACTTGTGGTAGTATTGGTTGTGGTAGTGTTTCATTATTAGTCAGCTTCCTATTCCTATTTGTAGTAGATGTTGTGTTTTAGTTAGTCTTCATTGTCTATTCCTAATTGTGTTAGGAGTCTCTTCTATATATACTCTATCATGTACTTCATAATTCAAGAAACAATATTATTATTCTAATATTTTAACATGGTATCGGAGCCATCGCTCTTGATGACCTAAAAGAGTTCTTTGCTCCCACTGCCGCCGCCGGTAATTCCAGCGACGGAGGCTCCACCCTATTTTCTTTTTCTTCCTTTATCCTCAAATCAACTTCTTCATTCAAATGAAAAAAAGAAAAAAAATCCTTGTTGAATTCACACAAAAAAACCCATCAAAGAAGTAACTTCTCTCTTGTCATCTCCATGGTTCTTCAAAAAAAACCCAACTCCTCACAAACTCTCTCAACTCATCCTATCTTCTCAAAAAAAGGAAAAAAATGATAGTTGTTCTCTCCAATTCACCATATCAAAATCTCAGACCCAAATTTTTTTTCTATCGCCAATTCTTAACCCATTTTTCTCTCTCTCAAATCACTCATTCTAACCGTCAACCTCTCTTCTCTTTCTCTTCTGTTGAACAAATTGAAATCGAAAGTAAATCAACACAAAAGCAAAGCCAAGATGGGAAGTACTGAAAGAGGAAAGAATGCCTCTACAACTCACCCCTTCAAGAAGAAAATAGGGCATTGCTCGGATCCAAGAAAAAGACAAAAAAGTCAAGGATCTTCATTCAATCAAACAGACACCTTCAATAGCCTTCTCTGTTCTTCTTCGACGTCAGCAGCTACAGGCGCACATCAACCCTTTCTTTCTTTTTCAAAGACGTCAGCAGCTACTAGCGCACATCCGACTTCTCTCTCCTCCAACGACGTTAGGAGCTACCAGCGCACGTCAGACTTCTCTCTTCTCAAAATTCCAGGTTCCAGCTAGTGTCCAAGCTTCCTCTTGCCTCAGCCAGAGTTCAGCTTAAGGGGGAATGTTAGACAATAATACTAATACTACTTCTAGTAGTATTGGTTATTGTAGTGTTTGATTATTAGTCAGCTTCCTATTCCTATTTGTAGTAGATGTTGTGTTTTAGTTAGTCTTCATTGTCTATTCCTAATTGTGTTAGGAGTCTCTTCTATATATACTCTATCATGTACTTCATAATTCAAGAAACAATATTATTATTCTAATATTTCAACACTAAGAATAGCAGTTTATGTTCAATTAAGATTGGAAAAAATCATATTTAAAGATGCACAAATAGGCTTCAAAGTTTTCTTGAAACAGATTTTCTGTATTTTTTCATTTTAAGAGCAACAAGGAGCATATAAAGATCAAGACAAGATTGAAAACTCATGCTAAATGCTCCCACATTAGTTCCCATGCAAGTTTTAACAATGAAACCTCAAAATTCAGCATATAGGCATATTTGGAACGTAAAATCAACCTGGATATCAAAACCAAAATTGCAGATTTTTCTTTCAAATTGCACTTCAAATCTGATTTTTGACAAATCCATCTTTTTAAAAGTAAAATTCAGCATGTAAATATCATGGTATGCGTGTAAAAGTTGTCCCTAAGCATGATAAAACAATGATAGTTCTTATTTCAAGCATAGGAGCACTCACAAATACTCGGTAGCATGCATAAACAATAAAACGCTGCAATTTTTTCTAAAAGAACAGCATGTTCACACAAGATTTTTGAAACATTTGCACCTAAGTCATCATAAGCAGATTGTAAAAATTGAGATTTAGGTTCTATTTCAGTTTCTGAGCATACTTTTAAAATCTAGGGTCAATTCTAATTAATAAATGCACTCCATCAACATGCTAAAAGAGTCATTGTAATGTTGGTTTTCAAATGCATGGACAAATCAGATTTTCTAAGAAAAACAGGACATAGATTATCCAAAATCAGCATACATAGCATGTCCCAGCTTAAAATCAGCAAGCAAAATACATCAAATAATGCTCAAAATGCAGATTTTCCAAGAAACGGTACCGGAATCTCAAAAAAAAAAAAGCAAATTGAAAATCAAAGTTAAGCACAAATACAAACAAACTTGGTGATTTCATATTGGTCTAGCATGCATAACCCCAATTCTATTAATAGGCATGTAAAATAGATTAAAACTCAAGAAAAGAGGCTACAACAGCATGCTTACTAACAAAAAAATGAACACAATGGCATACTAAAGTGATTTCATACAAAACTTTCCCCGGCAACGGCGCCAAAATTTTTTGTAGACTTGTCGTAAGGTCCAAAACAAATTAATAATTTATAAAGTAAATTCTATAATTAGTCCTTTATAATAAGGGGGTTTCTCGATTTAGTCCTCAATTATCAAATATTACCCCAGTGGTCCTTCTTTTATAGGTATCTTTGTAACACCCTAATCCGTCCAGGTCTGCAGCCCCTTTCGGACTAAAGTATTAACTTGGTAATCGTAAAATTTAAAACTTTTCAAACACTTTTATTTATCACGATAATATTTTTCATAACATATACAGTGCGGAGTTTTCAATATTGCGAAAGCTTAACAAATCATAATTACAAACATAATTTATTTATGTTCTTTAATTCAAAACCATCACATCCATTCCGACAATCTCGCCTCCGTCTGCCTCCAGAATCACGTCACATCATTCTTTCTATTAACCTGCGTGTAGCAAAGAAAACATACTACACGCTCAGCGGTGAAGCTGAGTAAGCATATCTAAAGCGTCGAACATCCATATAAATTGAACCCAAATTCATAATCAAATCATTTGATATCATGCACAAAGTATTCAGTTCAAATATACAATAATCAATATTCAACATTCGTCATTCAATATTCATATTCAACATTCAACATCCTCATTCAATAATATCCTTAAACTATTCTTAGTCTAAGGCCAATCTTTTTAATGTTTACCAACTCTTAAACTAGTTCTAGTTTAAGGTACTTCTATCCAACTCTTAAACTAATTCTAGTTTTAATGTACTTTTATCCAACTCTTAAACTTATTAGAGTTTAAGGTACTTCTAACCAACTCTTAAGCTAGGTCATTAGTTTAAGGTACATATATTCCGATTGATTTACCAACTCTTAAACTAGCCTTCGCTTAAGGTACAAATCCAGAAAACCGAACAGTAGGATACTAACTGTCGGGTTGGGTGGCATCCCCAAACGAGTTCCTCTAGTTTGGTTATGGATCCCGTACGTACGTTTTAACCCAGGCCACCGAATATTCATAATTATACCCGCAAGGCCCATTTCTAAGTCATCTTAGAGGTCTTCTAGATAGTCTTAGAAACCAACGTCAACCTAGGTATATCTTAGAGTTCTCCTAGATATCCTTAGAATTCAAATCATTTCATAATCATCAACATATTCATTTCAATTCATAATTTAATCTTCAATAATCATTTTAATCAGTAGTTTCATCAAGTCATAATCATCATAATAATCATTCATCATAATCATCAATCAACATAACATTTGATAACAAACAGCGGCCTAGTTTCGAGTGTTAACACCCGAACTTAACGACATGCATCACATAGTATTTTATATGCCAAAAACCTCATTTTTTATACAAAATCATAGTTATATTATGCATAATTAATTGGTATATATATAAAAAAAATAGGATTTCATAGTTCAAAAATCATGTTTTCTAAACAATAACTGATTAATCTATGATAGGAAATTCAATTATTAACTATTAGCTTCATTTTCTTCAATAGTGTAGGGAGACAATCTACTGTCACTTTTGATAATCTACTGTCTGATGTTCAGAATGGTCTGATAATCGATTATCACATTCTGATAATCGATTATCAAACTTCAGAGAGGGCTGACAATCGATTATCACATTCTGATAATCGACTGTTGCTCAGCTTTGTTACAAAAATCTGCAGAACGATGAATAATCGATTTTCAAGTTGATAATCGATTATCCATCGTCTTCTACCTCGAGCCAACTTGCGGAAATGTCACTTTTACTCACCAAACTTCAATTAAAGTATATTAAAATGTTCTCCAAGGTTCATGGATCATTTTAGCATCATTAATTCATAATTTTAACATCAATTTCATGGTTTATGATTCTTAGTTCTTCAAGTATGTCAAACACAAAACTCAACCAAATGACCATTTATGAACGTAGAAACGACCTATATGAACATTCTAGTCATTAGATATATCTAGGGGCTTACCTCGAAGCTTAATGGAGGTTTTGGAAATTTTCCGGCAAAACTTGCGGCGAGTATTTCTCCCAACTCCGGCGACTTCACACCAAATTGACAGCACCACAACACTCCTCACACTTTCATGAACACTTAGAAAGAAGAATGAAGAAAAATGGTGAAGAAATGAGAAGGAATGGTCTCACTTATATAGAAGGAGAAGGAAGGATAAAGCAAGCCCTGTCACCTTCTCCTGTTGGAACGGCTGAGTGGAGGAGGAGGCTGATCTCTACGGTTTTTTAAACGCAAGTCCCTGATTGGGACTAATTCTGGTCCTAGTCAGGGTACACTTTTTGGTCCAACTTTCTCTGAATTGAAATGTGTTTGCACCGTTGCGATCAGACAGTCGAGCTCTATCCAACGATATAATTTTTATGTTTATTTGGTATACTTTTTCAGACACCATATTTTTGGGTGGTTGACTTTGACAGAGTCAAAATTGATTTAGTTGACTTTTATTCAAAAAGGTTCTCATATTTAATTCATATTAACTATTATCATGATTTATTTCAGTAAATCATTTTAAAGTTCACTACATAACTAATTTCTTTATTTATTCTTGATTTGGGTCTGTACTCGTGTTCTCAATCAAGACCACACAAATACTCAACATATTGGATTTATCTCTATGAGATTTATCCAGATTAAGATATTGGATATCAAAACATATTTTTATCGGCCCAAAGCCCAACAATAATTTATTTTAATCAAAACAAATTTGATTAATTGATTATTTATTCATTAATAATTCTAGGGTATATTTTGGGGCGTTACACTTCTTCCCCCCTTAAAAAGGAATTTCGTCCTCGAAATTCTTATAAGGTCAAACCTTCAACATTTCGTAGTGATCTCACTTAATCATGACCGTGTCATGTTCATTTGGTTAAACCATAATTACGTCATTATCCATACAGATATGTTTTCTCAAACTGTCGATGTTATCAAACTTGTTCTTTCTTCAAAAGATTAATAATCTTTAATTCCACCAGGCACTCAGTGATTCTTCAATATCAACAACTAATATTCTTTCGTGGTGTATAGGGTTGTATACTTGACATACTTGCACAAAACTTCGTTCATTCTTAATTTCCAATTGTACAACGTCGGTTAACGATATTCTCCTTTTGATTGAAAGTCCTTTAGTAACATTTGTTGTTTCAAGTTCGGGATAGATATAGTGGAGCATTTGGAGGTTTTTTTTTTTTTTTTTTAAAATTCATACGTCATAGCGTAATCTTCTAAGTCATCAAAACATCTTCACATCGTTCACAGTTCAGCAACGACTTGTAAGTAATATCTAATGGCTTTTATTGGTTTAGGATTTTCAGAATATGGGATTTGTCACCATTTATGAGGAGGTACTGTCGATCGGTTACACAGTAGCTTGTCATTTATCGATCTTATGCCGAAACATTTCTTCGTTCACTTCATGGTAGATCTCATTATCGTTAATGAGTCTTTGCATTAATTCGTATCCACAGGTGATAACGTTAGAGTGGCGTTTCATATACGTCTTGTCGTATTCAACTTTCTTCATCGATTTTGGAATATATCCAGATACGTTCTTGATAATGACGGGTTTGATGTAACACTATGGTTGATTTCATTTCGAGTGAAGAAGATAATATCTTCAGTACTTGATTCAATTCATGAATTCATAAAGTGAGGAATTTTTACTAGTTCTTACACCAACATCGCATATAGGTTCGGAATCTTCACTTGAATGATTCAGCTTGTTCTTGTGATGTCATTTCTTCTCTGGTTGTCGCACATACATTTCCTTGCTAGGATTCTAACAATATCATTGATAATAATCCTCAGAGATAGCTTGATTGTATTGATCGTTTTGTAGTGCACAAAGAGAGGTTTAACATAATGTTTAAGTCAGAGTATTTTTACTATTGTGATCGAGTCACGTATTCCAAGGGTATAGTTTTCAAATATCGGTAAAAGCATCTTGGGGATTACATTGTGAGTTAAGACAAATTTTTCATGGTTCAATATCTTGATACCAGTAATGGAATTCAATCTTTTCAAGATTGGTCAAGTGGGATGTTTCAAGAGTGTGATCAACACAATAAGTTTGAGTATTTCAAGGGTATGAATTAGAAGATACAAAGATAACGTTTGTGAATTATCGTTACTAATCGTAGGTTTTCATCCCTCAATGTTTCACTCTTTGGAAGCTACTCAAGGCGTCATTGTCTTAGGGAAATAGCCGTTTTGACTTTTAGTCTTCGAATTTAAACGTGTTTCAGGACAACGAATCCAACTGTTCAAGAGTCTCAATGCGTCATATCATCAGCAGACTATAATATTAGCGAGTACATTCTTGTCTGTAGGTATATTGAATACATTTTACTGTACGTATTTTGGCTGGTGACAATTACCTTTCCACTAGTGGTCAGGTTTCAGAGTCTATATATATATTATGATTATAGAAAGAGTATCTCACATTCTCACATCATGGAAGGAACTTCTCGAATACTTCCTTACACTATAAGATTCGTTGGTCTTCTTGGAAGTCACTCTCTTGGTAGAAATCCAAAGTTTATGGCTACTGCAGTAGATTTAGGAAGAGAATTGCTAAGGCGAAGAATTAGTCTTGCTTATGGAGGAGGCAACGTTGGCCTACAAGGAGCTGTTGCTTCAACAGTCTTTACCAATGGTGGTCTCGTTAGAGGTTTCATTCCTCGGTACATAGCAACACGACGGGTCTACGGACCTACATATGGCGTAGAGCACACAGTTTCCAGCAATTACTACAAATATTTTGAGATGAATCATGCTGTGGAAGCTTTCATCGTTCTTCCCGGAGGAATTGACACTATGGAAGGTTTGTTCACCTTGATCTCGTGGGCTTCTGAAGGGTTACACAATAGACCAATTGGTCTCTTGAACATTGACGGTTATTTCAATAACCTAATCAAATTTCTAGACGATGCAGTGAGGCAGAACTTCATGTCTTTGAGTCAGAGGAAACTTTTCATTTCTTCTTTCTTTGTTGGTGAGCTTTTAGACAAATTAGAGTTTGCTAAAGCTTTCCCGGGACCTGGGGTTAGTTACGATGAGTTTGTGAATCCTGGAAGACTAGACTTGGAATTGCATTTATAACTTTCTTCACGTAATCCAAGTTGTATTTTGTGTTTAAATAATATTATCCATAAACATCAATGGTTAGTCATATGCGAGCTACATTTTCTTCGTTCTTCAATCTTTCACTGTTGGCGTCACTTATTCACGTCAAACGAGTCAATCGATTTATCTAGTCAGCATCACTATGTTTCACTTAGTCAATTCAGACTACATCGACGTTTTTGACGATAAACAACTAGATCAGTAGTCGCTTCATAGCAAGGCATCAGTTCATTCAACATGTTCGAGATGTCTATAGCTTTTAACAAACAGGTTCTTCGAACAAATCATCTATACGTAATAAAGGGTAGCGATTCTAGATCGTCAGTTCGTTCATCATTCTTAACAGAGATGTGATAGTATCTTGACCGTAAGTCAATCTTAGAGAATACAATGGAACCTCTAAGCTGATCAAATAAGTCATGATATGAAGTAAAGGATAATGAATTGTTCAACTGACAGTAGTTGATATAGAGTCTCATTGATTCTTCCTTATTCACGTTTGAACAGAACAGATACTCTCCGTTAGAGAAAACACTTTGTCAGATGATTCCTTGTCAGGCAATCTTCATAGTTGAGTTTTTTTAGTTTCGACGGAAACATATTCAATACAGAGTTACAAATATTGGTCCTCTCGAGGATCAAGATTGACAGAGTTTTGAACGGTGAAATATAAGGAAGTTCATATCAGAGAGGTGACATACTTTTGGTACATTCCTTTAGTTCAGATCTTTCTTTTGCGTATCACACGAATAGACTTCACGCTTGAGATGTTTTCGGATATATATATTCGAGATGAACTTGGTTGGTTTAGAAATCAGCTTTGCTTTCACCTCTATAAGACTACCATCATTGGTCTTCAGTTGAGGAATTTTTCATCACAAGTTGACAATAGCAACGACGTTCAGTCCGTTAATGCATACTAAGGATAATGTCGATTTCCTTGTATGGTACTTCAACGATGTTTTACAAAGAATTGTTGCTTAACGAATGATTTCGATTCACATTAAGTAATCGCATAATGTGTCCTAATGAGTCAAACAATAGTATCAAATACTTTAGATAACAAAGTTTATTGATTCTAAATGTTCGTGTTTGAATCAGCGATTAGATCGTCTTGAATCCACATGAGGATCTTTGACATCAGCTTCACAGATGTTTCTCAACATTTATCGTTTCTTCATAGTCGTCTCACTTTCGTACAATTTTGCGACGCAGATCAGTTTCGTCATTTGCGATGTGAAATGTACGTTGATAACGTATCAGGAGATTATAAACATATCGTTTATTCTTTCGTCTCTTCACCGAGTACAAGAGTTCAACTAGAGTCTACGCTAGATAGGGTTTCAGTACTAATCAATTGTTATTTAATGAGAATTCTAATAGAGTCATTATTTACCAAGTAAATTCTCATACCTTTTTCCTGGAGCAGAGGGACGCGAGAGTCGTGGATGTGATTGACAATATATTTTTTTTTTAATTCAAATTTTTGATCCGAAGATCAGTTTTAAAACCATTTGCTCCGATACCAAAATGTAACACCCTAATCCGTCCAGGTCTGCAGCCCCTTTCGGACTAAAGTATTAACTTGGTAATCGTAAAATTTAAAACTTTTCAAACACTTTTATTTATCACGATAATATTTTTCATAACATATACAGTGCGGAGTTTTCAATATTGCGGAAGCTTAACAAATCATAATTACAAACATAATTTATTTATGTTCTTTAATTCAAAACCATCACATCCATTCCGACAATCTCGCCTTCGTCTGCCTCTAGAATCACGTCACATCATTCTTTCTATTAACCTGCGTGTAGCAAATAAAACATACTACACGCTCAGCGGTGAAGCTGAGTAAGCATATCTAAAGCGTCGAACATCCATATAAATTGAACCCAAATTCATAATCAAATCATTTGATATCATGCACAAAGTATTCAGTTCAAATATACAATAATCAATATTCAACATTCGTCATTCAATATTCATATTCAACATTCAACATCCTCATTCAATAATATCCTTAAACTATTCTTAGTCTAAGGCCAATCTTTTTAATGTTTACCAACTCTTAAACTAGTTCTAGTTTAAGGTACTTCTATCCAACTCTTAAACTAATTCTAGTTTTAATGTACTTTTATCCAACTCTTAAACTTATTAGAGTTTAAGGTACTTCTAACCAACTCTTAAGCTAGGTCATTAGTTTAAGGTACATATATTCCGATTGATTTACCAACTCTTAAACTAGCCTTCGCTTAAGGTACAAATCCAGAAAACCGAATAGTAGGATACTAACTGTCGGGTTGGGTGGCATCCCCAAACGAGTTCCTCTAGTTTGGTTATGGATCCCGTACGTACGTTTTAACCCAGGCCACCGAATATTCATAATTATACCCGCAAGGCCCATTTCTAAGTCATCTTAGAGGTCTTCTAGATAGTCTTAGAAACCAACGTCAACCTAGGTATATCTTAGAGTTCTCCTAGATATCCTTAGAATTCAAATCATTTCATAATCATCAACATATTCATTTCAATTCATAATTTAATCTTCAATAATCATTTTAATCAGTAGTTTCATCAAGTCATAATCATCATAATAATCATTCATCATAATCATCAATCAACATAACATTTGATAACAAACAGCGGCCTAGTTTCGAGTGTTAACACCCGAACTTAACGACATGCATCACATAGTATTTTATATGCCAAAAACCTCATTTTTTATACAAAATCATAGTTATATTATGCATAATTAATTGGTATATATATAAAAAACATAGGATTTCATAGTTCAAAAATCATGTTTTCTAAACAATAACTGATTAATCTATGATAGGAAATTCAATTATTAACTATTAGCTTCATTTTCTTCAATAGTGTAGGGAGACAATCTACTGTCACTTTTGATAATCTACTGTCTGATGTTCAGAATGGTCTGATAATCGATTATCACATTCTGATAATCGATTATCAAACTTCAGAGAGGGCTGACAATCGATTATCACATTCTGATAATCGACTGTTGCTCAGCTTTGTTACAAAAATCTGCAGAACGATGAATAATCGATTTTCAAGTTGATAATCGATTATCCATCGTCTTCTACCTCGAGCCAACTTGCGGAAATGTCACTTTTACTCACCAAACTTCAATTAAAGTATATTAAAATGTTCTCCAAGGTTCATGGATCATTTTAGCATCATTAATTCATAATTTTAACATCAATTTCATGGTTTATGATTCTTAGTTCTTCAAGTATGTCAAACACAAAACTCAACCAAATGACCATTTATGAACGTAGAAACGACCTATATGAACATTCTAGTCATTAGATATATCTAGGGGCTTACCTCGAAGCTTAATGGAGGTTTTGGAAATTTTCCGGCAAAACTTGCGGCGAGTATTTCTCCCAACTCCGGCGACTTCACACCAAATTGACAGCACCACAACACTCCTCACACTTTCATGAACACTTAGAAAGAAGAATGAAGAAAAATGGTGAAGAAATGAGAAGGAATGGTCTCACTTATATAGAAGGAGAAGGAAGGATAAAGCAAGCCCTGTCACCTTCTCCTGTTGGAACGGCTGAGTGGAGGAGGAGGCTGATCTCTACGGTTTTTTAAACGCAAGTCCCTGATTGGGACTAATTTTGGTCCCAGTCAGGGTACACTTTTTGGTCCAACTTTCTCTGAATTGAAATGTGTTTGCACCGTTGCGATCAGACAGTCGAGCTCTATCCAACGATATAATTTTTATGTTTATTTGGTATACTTTTTCAGACACCATATTTTTGGGTGGTTGACTTTGACAGAGTCAAAATTGATTTAGTTGACTTTTATTCAAAAAGGTTCTCATATTTAATTCATATTAACTATTATCATGATTTATTTCAGTAAATTATTTTAAAGTTCACTACATAACTAATTTCTTTATTTATTCTTGATTTGGGTCTGTACTCGTGTTCTCAATCAAGACCACACAAATACTCAACATATTGGATTTATCTCTATGAGATTTATCCAGATTAAGATATTGGATATCAAAACATATTTTTATCGGCCCAAAGCCCAACAATAATTTATTTTAATCAAAACAAATTTGATTAATTGATTATTTATTCATTAATAATTCTAGGGTATATTTTGGGGCGTTACAATCTTTCCACAAATAGTCCTTTTTTTGATCTTCTATCATGTTGGTGTTAATTTGAGGGCTAAAAGTGTAATTTAACAATGATAATATATCTTTTTTGTCATACACAATTCTAAAGGCTGTTTCGTTTGCGTCGTTTGTGAATTACAGCCGCTTTATACTACAGACATAGTCTACAAATGTGGTATTTCGTTGGAATCCTAGTCTACAATCGTAGTCATTATTTTTGTGTTATCCGCTAAACCAATATCAGAACACGTCACTAGACATAATGTTGATGTCAAATTATATATTTAGCCTTCAAATTAACACTAACATGATAGAAGATCGAAAAAAGGACCATTTATGGAAAGATACCTATAAATGAAGGACCATTGGGGTAATATTTGATAATTGAGGACTAAATAGGGAAACCCCTCTGTTATAAAGGACCAATTATGGAATTTACTCTAATTTATAAATAACATTAGTTAACCCCCAATATAAAATCAAATAAAAACTATAGCTAGGGCAAGTAAGGGTCGATCCCACGGAGAAAATTTGTACTTTTTCAAACCAATTTAGCATGCAAACACATTGTCACTAAATAAAAATAAAACTAACTACTACACGTATGATAAGACGTATAAAACTTGTAATAAAACTTATAACAAAATAAATATAAAAAACTTATAAATATAACTTATATAAACAAAGAACTTATAATATAACTTATAAACATAAAACATATACTTAAGATATATTAAAGAATAAAGTATAAAGAACTTATATATATAACTTATAAACAAACACTTATAATATAACTTAGACTAAACAAAAAGGGGGGTTGAATGTAAAATAAATATTTTTTTGGGTTTTTATTTTTCTTATTATTTTTTTTTGGTTTTTTTAATAAAATGGGGGAAAGAAGCTCAAAAGATAATCAACTTCTCCAATTAAGGTAACCCAAGAAACACCGCCAAGAACCCAAAACAAAATGAAAAAAGAGAACAAAGACAATCGAACATTACACGTATAATAGGCACGTAAACGATATATTACGTAACTTAGGTGTTGGCCTTGAATGCCGTACCCCGCAACTGTTTTGATGTGCCAAATAAGTCTTCCAAATGCTACTAACATCATTTGCAGGAAGAAACCAAACGCCAAACCTCTATTAGCTTGTTTAGCATCACCAAGATATACTCCTACAAGTTTAGAAATTATTGTGTAAAGGTAATGATATATTTTAATGATTTATTTATGCCCTTTCACTCAAAAATTAATTTTAAAATGTCAAATATATTCTTAGTTGGGGTTATTTTGAAAACGGAACACGAAAAATGAGTTTTGGAAAATTTACACAGGCCTAACGGTACCAGGCTACCGTGTACACGGCACCAGGGTACCGCTGGTAGCCAAGTGAACGTACCGCTGTACGTTTCACCCAAGTGTTACACGGTACCCCCCCCCCCTACCGTGTAACGGTACCTGGGTACCGGACGGTAGGCAGAGACGGTTGGCCACCGCCGTCCTAACTAGGTACCGCTAGAGGCGAACCAATTTTTTGGCTTACACGGTACCCCCAAACTGTTGTATTTAGGTGCCCTAGCGGCAATCAAATACCTATGTAAATGTACACTTTATCATGAATGAAAGGCCTTGAAGTATGTTTTATATCTCGTGTAACATAACATAGCTTCAGTCCATAGACGAGATAGCGCTTCAGTAACATAGATGAGGACTACGATGTTCTAATTATGAGACTGTTACTTCTTGACGAAGGCTATGTCTAGAATATCCCTAGTCGCACTTTATGATAATACGGACGTCATAACGTATCAAGACTAGTACGTACGAGATGAGATAGTTGCGTCTCATAGACTATAGGTATTGTGATATCTTAATCTGTACGTAGGTGCATATTATATCGATTATATGTGACTGGATTGACCCATCTTGAGAATACTGCATGGATCTACAGTAATGTGTTTATTAGTATTCTCAAATCGACCTTGCTATAACTATCCTCAGACTTGAAGTTATTACATTCTCTGATATGTGGGGTCGTATGCTTTGATTCATAACTAATGCTATTTGAAATACTGGTAGACGTACAGTTATGCGTTGGGTATGCCGCTAAGCATATTTAGAGATATGAATAACAGATATAGGACCTGTCCCTTCTACTGTATAGAACTATAATGTCAATGGGCCCACTGAATAGTAGGACTTGGGAAAGTGCATGGCCATGCCCAGATATGTCGCTATCTAGAGACTGATAAATATCTGATCCCTGCCAGTCTACTTGAGATTCAGTAACAGTTGATTTAACTATACAAGGATACGCATCCCATGCCTTGTGTTAAATCATGACATTTAGGACAGAAGGATAATAGTTATAGAACATCTTGTGTCGTAGAAGGTATTGATGAGATGAACGTCTTTTTCATAATCTGAGGGTAATAATGTGTTGCTTGATACCACTTATTATCTATGGTATTAATTTATATTAATAGCATTGCCAGTGTTATGGATACCTAAAGGGTCACACACTTAGGACTTGTAAGGGAGAAGTATACTACACTAGTGGGAGTAATATTAAATATATAGTTGTGATAATTTTATATATATATATATATATATATATATATATATATATATATATATATATATATATATATATATATATATGTAGCGCCGATATATATATATATATATATATATATATGTAGCGCCGATATATATATATATATATATTATTTTTATAATATATTTTGTTTGTGTCATTTTAATTATATGATAATTATATTTTGACAAAACAAAATTTTATTATATATATATATATATATGTAGCGCCGATATATATATATATATATATATTATTTTTATTTTCATCATTTTAATTATATGATAATTATTGATGTAAAAAATAAAATGTAATGTATTTTAATGTGAGATGGCCGAAAATACATTGGGAAAAATACAAAACATAATTTGATTTTTACCTAATAATATATTTGATTTTATAATCAAATATTTGATTATCAAAAGGATATTTGTCTTGTTGTGTTGGTTGGGGACATTACACTAATCTTATTTTGTTTTGTCCCTAAGCAAATTCCTAGAAATTCTTTAATGTATTATGTTATAAAATGAGAAAAATCTCTCCCCATTTGAAGTAGTGATTTTCGGCCATAGAGAGAGAGAGAGGAGAAAATTATTATTTTGTGTTACAAGTTATTTTTCTAAAGTGTTAGAAATATACACAAAATATTATAAAGAAATATTTATAAGATAAATATTTTACTATATATTCATTACTCCCAAAGTAGTATTATTATAGTTTTTACTATTCTAAATTAAACTTGCTAGCACAAGTTTAATCTAGGACTCCGGAGCAAGTTCGTGTGGATACGTTGGAGGCTTCATACGTTTGGTGCTACGTTCATCTCCTCAAAACCATCCCCGACCGTTCCTCCGTTCTCGGTTTTCACCGTTAAGGTAAATTTCTTGCTATAGCTAGTAATTTACGTAAGTTGTTCTTGGGTGGAATCGAGTTTTGGACTATAATTTTTTTTGTTTTCCGCTGCGTTATCCAAGCCTCGTTTCCAAACACAAACGGTAGGCCATACCGTGGGTCACGGTACCTAGGTACCGGACGGTACTGACCCTACCGTGAAGGGTACCGGATTCGTTACAGCACTGTAGCAGATTGCCAATTTAAATTCAAATCACCCCTAATCACTTCCTAACGGCATTTAAGGCTAAAAATTCATATTTTAACATTCCAAACTCCTATATAAACCCCCTCTAAGCCTCATTTTATGAACAACAACTTCCCAATTAAATCTAAAGCCTCTTTCTCTATTCTTGAGTGTTCTTAAAGCTTTGTTCTTATTTTTCTTACTCTTTTGAGTAAAAAGCTTTCACTATTTTCATACACTCACACACAAGGGCATTTGTGCTTCATTATTTTATATCTTGCTTATAGGCTATTGTTGTTGTTGATTTAATCTTTTGTTCTTCTCCTACCCAACTTACACTTGTTATCATTTTGGTAGAGAAGCAACACCAATCTTTTTATTGATTTGTAAAAGGTGTGGATAGCCTCTAAATCCTCATTGTAAGGTTGAAGATAGCCTTAAAATCTTCGGTTGTAAACGGTTGAGATAGCCATAGTAAAATCTCATTTGCTTATTGGCAAGGGTTGTTTGCCAAACCTCGTTTGAGTCTTCTTAGTGAAGCCAAACAAGTTAGTGGAGGTTAAATCCTTGAGTAGGACCCTCGAGGTACTGGAGTATGGAGTTCCCGAACCTGTATAAAATCGCTTGTGTCGTATTTTTATCTTTTATACTTTTCTTGCTCTTTTTCCGCTACTACTTTGCGCATAAGTTTTTGTATTTATTAAAAAATTTGCAAACACCCTAATTCACCCCTCTCTTAGGGTGTAAACCGACTTTCAATTGGTATCGGAGCAGGAAATTTGATCCTTTTACACTCATCTTTTATTTCTTTTTACGACACATGGATTCAATGAACTCCCAAAGCATTACCAAGCCACCATTATTCAATGGGGATAACTATGGCTATTGGAAAATGCGAATGGAAAATTTCATTCAATTTATTGACTATGATTTATGGATAGTCACTACTCATGGTCCGTTTGTTCCTATGACAACTGTAAGTAAACACCAAGTTCCTACTCCAATGGACAAACTCACCACCGAAGACAAGAAAAAACTCTCCTTGACTGCCAAAGCACTAAACGTGTTGTTTTGTGCCTTGGGTCGAGATGAGTTTGCTAGGGTGAGCTCTTGCAAATCCGCAAAGGAAGCATGGAAGCTCCTAGAAGCCACCCATGAAGGAGATAAAGACACAAAAGCTACCAAGATAGCTTTAGGAACATCCGAGTATGAAAACTTCAAGATGAAGGTGTTAAAATAAAAGACCAACGCTAGAGGGGGGGTGAATAGCGTTTGATCGGAGAAATCGCAGGAATTAAAAATTTAAAAGAGAAGTAAAGAGAAGAGTAAGAGGCACACCGAATTTTACCCTGGTTCACCACAACTTGTGGCTAATCCAGCCTCTCGAGAGACTCTCTCGAGCTACACTACTAACTCGTTAAGCTTACGGGTGCTTAACAAACCGTTACAACTTGAGAGTTCGAGTCACACGAACCTTAACGAATCGTTCAAAGGAAACAGACCTTCCTTTGAATCAACCGAGAGTGATACTATCTCTCAACGTGTCTAAGAACACAAGTACACTCAAGAACGAGACTCTTATAGAGTAGATTATGAGTAAACTAAGTACGCTCAAGAACAACTCAACCTTCACACAAGTGGCTCTAGAAAGCTATGGAAAATTATGATATTTGAATGCAATGAAAGTATAGATGTTGTGAAGTGAATTTTGTGAGAAAAGCAGACCCAAACACCCCTTTTTATAAAGCCAAGGAAGGCTCCAACGGACCAATGCATTAAAGAGGTGATTGGCTTGATTTATGGGATTGAAAAGATTTGGGATCTGCAGAATATTGGCTTCCCATCGATGTTTGGAACTTACCCATCGCTGGTAAGCCAATTTTCCTTCAGTTTTGAAGTCAACGGTCACCTACCCATCGATGGGTACAAGCTTCCCATCGCTGGGTGGGAGTTTGACTTTCAAACAAGGAAAGAATCAACCTTTAATGACCACCAACGGTCATGCCTTCCCATCGATGGTATACCCTTACCATCGCTGGGTTCCCATCGATGGGATAGGCCTCCCATCGCTGGGCAAGGTCGTTCTGCCTTGTGGTAATTTTGCACCCAGGCTCTAACAGCGATGGGTGGAACTCCCCATCGCTGTTTGGCATGGTTCTGGAAACTGGTTTGGCTGAGGGGCCGCTTACCCATTGATGGGAAGATCTTCCCATCGCTGGGTGAGTGGTTAGTCAAGAACCCATGGTTTTTGCCTTACCCACGGCCTAGCCAACCGATGCGAAACCCGACCGAAAAATTCAAAGTTCTCCAAAATAAAAACCGAGTGTTTAAAACACTTATTTGATGTATTTGGCTAATAAATCGAGTAAGACACTTTAAAAACCACGTCATTTAAGTGAAAACCACGGCTAGCCAAGTTTTATGCCGTTTTGAATGATTTTTGTCAAACGACCAAAAGCGAAAGATGGTTTTCAAGGTGTTTTTGTTGGAGAACCGTTTAAACATGCCAAAGAGTAAAAACCAATCATAAAAAGTTGAAAACCACTTGGTTGGTTCGGACGCCAAAAACCATAGCCGATAACCGAGAGCCGAACGCCAGTTTCTGAAACCCGAACGCCGGATGGCTTGGTTTTTGGTTTGGGCGAACACCAAGTGTTTTTAATGACTTAAACATGTTTGAAACACATTTTTATGATTTAAGAAGTGCAATGAAGGTTTTTAGCCTAAAGAGCCAAGGTGTAAAGATTGGGTCGGTCTTGATCACAATGAAGACCGACTCAACGACACTAAGACTAAGGTCTTCGTTCTTGGTCTTCTTTTAGCTCTTGTTCTTGTCTTCCTTCTTCGCCTTGTATATTCAAGGTTTGACTTGATCACGGCGGTTTGGCATTATCAAAACCTGTCATAAAAACAAACACGGCTTTAGTACGAAAACGTGACATGCCCGTGTTTCAACAGAAGGCCGGAGAATCCATTCAAGATATGAACAAATGATTCAACCTCATTGTCAACAATTTGAGTAAGCTAAATAAAGTTTATCCTACTAGTGAGATTAACACCAAGATTATATTCTCTCTTCCTAGAGAGTGGCATAGTCTTGTTGTAAATTTGTTGCCCAAATGTGCGGATGTTGAAACCTCCACCATTTGGAGCAGCCTATACTCTCACGAGCTTCTTTTGAAGAAAATGAAGGAAGAAGAACAGGTTCCTATCATCAAGAAGACCATGGCACTCAAAATTGATGACCATCCGGAAAGTGAAGGAGAAAGTGATGAGGAGCTTGCCATGTTCAAGAGATACAAGAAGTTTATGAAATGGGACAAGGGCGAATCCTCAAAAAGATTTCCATCAAAGAAAGGTAAACCTAATCAAATAACTTGCTATGAATGTGGAAATGTAGATCATATCAAACCGGAGTGTCCAAAGCTCAAAAAAAGGAAGAGCCTAAAAAGGGGAAGAAGAAGGCATTAAAAGTCACTTGGGACGATTTAAACTCCGACGAAAGTGATAGTGACCAAAGCCAAGAAGAGAACGCAAATGCCTGATTCATGGCCTCTAATGATGAAAAAGAGGTTAGTTCTCAAAATTCATTTACCTCTTTTGAAAGTCAAATTACTTTTGATGAGTTAAGGCAAGCGTTTGATGAATGCCAAGAGGATCTTTTTCGAACCATTAGGGAGAAAAAGGAACTCAAGGTGGCTCTTGAAACTTCTCGTGATGAAAACAAAAATTTAAAACTTAACCTTGAAAAGTTTCAAAACCAAAATGAAGAACTTCAAAAGAAAATTGAAATTTTGATTAAAGAAAAAGACAAGGCCAAACGAGGGGCTTTGGAAATGTTTTACAATAGCTATAACTCAACAAAAGAATGGGATAACCAACCAAAACTAACGAAAGAAGGTATTGCTTATGGTCAACCCACAAACTTGATGAGTATGGCTAAAAACCATTTTAATACCTCTAAAACTAACCCATCAAACCAAGCCTCAACTTCTAAATCAAAAGTAAGGGCTTGCCATTATTGCATGCAAGCTAACCATATTGTGACAAAGTGTCCAAACAAATGGTTAGTTGAAATGCGTAAATTAAAATGGGTCAAGAAGGGTTCTAACCGGTCGGAATCCAAGAATATTGGATATCAAAAGAAACCCTTTTTGCAGGAAAATAAAAGAAATGATGGTGGGTACTATTTCTTTTATTATGATGAAAAACGAAAAGTCCATATACCACTTCCGGAACCAACCAAGACGAAACCCGTATATCGACATAGGGTATTCGTCGATTGGAACCCCAAACCTAAGTCAAAAGTAAATTCCGTTTTGACTAGGTGAAAAATACCACTTGGATTGTGGATAGTGGATGTTCAAGGCACATGACCGGAACAAGAGGATGGTTCACAAATCTTAAGGAGAAAAGTCATGGACATGTGACCCTTGGAGACAAATCCCGGAAGAAAGTCATTGGTAAAGGTACGATAGGTATTTCAAGTGATTTTTCAATAAATGATGTTTATCTTGTTGATGGCCTAAAATTTAATTTAATTAGCATAAGCCATCTTTGTGACAATGGCCACAAAATTGAGTTTAATGCAAATTCCTGCATTTTATATGGCCAAAATAAAGATGAAATCATTTTTGAGGCTAAAAGAGATGGAAACTTATACAAGTTCAATTCCAATGACTTAAGCAACTCAAAAATCACTTGTCTTACTACTTCACTTGAATTTTCAACTTTATGGCACTGTAGACTAGGACATGCTAGTTATGATCTTTTGAGAAAACTTTACTCAAAAGAACTTGTTGTTGGGCTCCCAAAAATGAGCATACCTACTTCTCATTTTTGTGATGCTTGCTCCCTTGGAAAACAACATAAAGTTTCATTTAAGCCCATAAAAATGATTTTAACATCAAGGCCACTTGAACTATTACATATGGATTTATTTGGGCCCGTAGACGTTCAAAGCCTAGGTGGAGCTAGTTTTACTTTTGTGATTGTAGATGATTTTTCTTGTTATACTTGGACTATACTGCTTGCCAATAAAGACGATGCGTTTAATGCGTTTGTTAAGTTGTGCAAGAGAATCCAAAATGAGAAAGGTTATGAAATAACCTCCATTAAAAGTGATAGAGGAGGAGAATACCGGAATACCGATTTTGAGACATATTGTGATGAACACGGTATTTCTCTTTGAGTGCTATAGAAGTTGTCATCCATAGAGCTTAAATCTTTCAACACTACTTTGCTCAATTGTGTGAGCTTTCATTCTTGTGTTGTAAACTCAATCTCATTTGAGTGTTGTTCTTAAGACTTGTGTGACTCAAGTCTTGTTGTTGTAAGAAAGTGAGGTTTGTGTGATTCAAGTTCTCAAGTTGTACCGGTTTTTCAAGCACCCGTTGAAGCTTGAAGATTAGTAGGACTTTCGAGAGAGTCTCTCGGAGGACTGGACTAGCCACGAGGTGGTGAACCAGTATAAATCCCGGTGTTCTTCTTTCCCTTACTCTCCTTACTTTTTCCTGCGATAATTTTTACGAAAAACGTACATTCTTGAAAACAACTCTATTCACCCCCCTCTAGAGTTGCACTTTTGTCTAACAATTGGTATCGGAGCAGGAAGTTCTTCGAATACGTTATTTTTTTCAGGAACTAAAAGATCAAATGGCATCAAGAATGTTCAACGCATGAGTGACCGAGGGACAATCAACCACGAGGCCACCTTTGTTCGATGGAACAAACTACTCGTATTGGAAGGAGAGGATGAGAATCTTTATCCAATCCAACGACTACAAGCTATGGTTGATTGTGAAGAACGGCTGCGGAGTCCCGATGAAGAAAGTCGGTGAAGTCAACGTTCCCAAAACCGAAGAGGAGTTCAACGACGAAGATTGCAAAAAGATGGAGCTCAACGCAAAAGCAATAAACATGATTTATTGCGGTGTTAATGCGGATGACTACTGCAAAAAGATAGAGGTAACCGTGTCATCTTTGATTCTAGTAAATGCATTGTAGAACGCTTGTGTGACAATAGGACTATTCTTTGTGGTAGTAGAGTAGATAACATTTATATGTTTGATCTTGAAAATTCCCCGTCTATCTTAGCTAAGTGCCTCATCACCAAAGAGGAAGAAACGTGGCTATGGCATCGTCGGATAGCTCACGTTAACATGGATCATCTTAATAAGTTGGTTTCTAAAGACTTAGTAATTGGTGTTCCTAAACTTAAGTTTGAGAAGAATCTAATTTGTGATGCATGTCAAAAGGGGAAGCAAGTAAGGGCCTCGTTTAAGTCAAAGAACGTTATTTCTACGACTAGGCCATTACAACTTTTGCACATGGACCTTTTTGGACCTTCAAGGACCATGAGCTTAGGAGGCAATTACTTTGGCTTTGTCATTGTTGATGACTATTCGAGGTTTACATGGACACTCTTTCTTGCTCATAAGTATGATGCACTTAATTCTTTTAAGAAATTCATTAAATTAGTTCAAAATGAAAAAGATTGTCACATTTCATCCATAAGAAGTGATCATGGGGGAGAATTCGATCAAGATGGTTTTGATGCCTTATGTGACGAATTAGGCATTGAGCATAACTTCTCGGCCCCCCGTACACCACAACAAAATGGAGTGGTTGAACGGAAAAATAGATCTCTTGAAGAGATGGCTAGAACTATGCTCAATGAGGCAAACCTTCCTAAATATTTTTGGGCGGATGCCGTGAGTACCGCGTGCTACGTGTTAAACCGAGCCGTCATTAGACCGATACTCAAGAAAACGCCCTATGAACTTTACAAAGGAAGAAAGCCTAACCTTTCCTATTTTCATGTCTTTGGATGTAAAGTTTTTATTCATAATAACGGTAAAGATAACTTGGGAAAATTTGATGCTAAGTCGGATGAAGGAATTTTCTTAGGTTATTCTCTTCGTAGTAAGGCATATAGAGTGTTCAACAAGCGTACTAAGACCGTAGAGGAATCTATTCATGTTGTCTTTGATGAATTTGATGCTCGCTTGGCGAAGAAAGGTATTGTTGATAATGTTGCAGGTTCTTATGATGATGATGAAGAAATCGTTAAGGAAAAGGAACCGGAAGAAGAGAAAACGCAGGAACAAACGGAGCTTCCTAAGGAGTGGAGAACATTGAAGAACCACCCGATTGACAACGTTATTGGTGAAATAACGCAGGGAGTTTCTACTCGTAATTCTCTTAGGAACACAATTAATCACATGGCCTTTGTTTCTCAAATTGAACCAACAACCGTTTTGGATGCTATTAATGATGAACATTGGTCTATGGCAATGCAAGACGAGCTTAACCAATTTAAACACAATGATGTTTGGGAATTGGTGCCTAGACCTAATGATCATTCCGTTATTGGCACAAAATGGGTGTTTCGTAACAAACTCGACAAAAATGGAGTAATCACTAGAAACAAAGTTAGGCTTGTAGCTAAAGGCTACAATCAAGAAGAAGGCATTGATTATGAAGAAACTTATGCACCGGTTGCACGTTTAGAAGCCATTCGTTTATTGCTTGCATTTGCATCTACAATGGATTTTAAACTTTATCAAATGGATGTTAAAAGTGCCTTCCTTAATGGTATCATTCAAGAGGAAGTGTATGTCGAACAACCCCCGGGTTTCGAAGACTATGAGTTTCCCGAACATGTCTTCAAACTCAAAAAGGCGCTTTACGGTCTCAAACAAGCACCTCGTGCTTGGTATGAACGGTTAAGCAAATTTCTTTTGGACCATGAGTTCAAACGGGGTCAAGTCGACACTACTCTTTTTATCAAGAAAGATAACCAAGACATCCTTTTGGTTCAAGTTTACGTAGATGATATCATATTCGGTGCTACTAACGAAGTTTTGTGCAGGGATTTTTCCGATATGATGCAAAGTGAATTTGAGATGTCGATGATGGGAGAATTAAAGTTCTTCCTTGGGCTACAAATTAGACAATGCAAAGCAGGGACATTCGTGTGTCAAACGAAATATTGCAGGGAGTTGCTTAAGAGATTCGATGTTACCGAATCCAAATCCATTGACACACCGATGAGCACCTCTTGCTATCTCGACAAGGATGAAAAAGGTAAAGAGGTGGACATCAAACGCTACCGAGGTATGATCGGATCTTTACTTTATCTTACCGCGAGTAGACCAGATATCATGTACTCCGTTTGTATATGCGCTAGGTATCAATCTTGTTCTAAGGAGTCGCACTCGGTTGCGATCAAAAGGATAATGCGATATCTCGCGGGCACGTTGAACGTAGGTCTTTGGTATCCCAAAGGTTCGACATGTCATCTTGTTGGCTATTCCGACTCGGATTTTGCAGGTTGCAAACTCGATAGGAAAAGTACCAGCGGTACTTTCCACTTATTCGGTCATTCGTTAATCTCGTGGTTTAGTAAGAAACAGGTTAGTGTTGCACTTTCCACCACCGAAGCAGAATATGTCGCTGCGGGAAGTTGTTGTGCCCAAATTCTTTGGCTAAAACAACAACTTGTGGATTTCGGCCTTATACTTGATCACATCCCAATTAGGTGTGACAATATGAGCGCCATTAGTCTATCGAAGAACCCCGTTCTTCACTCCAGGACTAAACACATAGAAATTAGGCACCACTTCATACGAGATCACGTCCAAAAGGGAGATGTCACAATTGAGTTTGTTGAAACGAAACATCAATTGGCCGACATTTTCACGAAACCCCTTAGTAGGGAGAGTTTCTTTCACATTCGGAATGAACTTGGCATTTTGGATATCTCTATGAACTAATTTATTCTTTTTATTGATGGTACTAATTTGAGCGTCGGAGGCGCAATAATTCTTTTTGCAGGGCTTTTATTATAGGTATCTCTTCCCTTGGTATTCAACCTAATTGGACTTGATATTTTTTCTCAAACAAATTTTAATCGATTATTCCTCAAAGAAAAATCGATTAGTCGCCTCTGTCTCTCTTAATCGATTAATCGTTTATGTTTAATCGATTAATATGCAAAACGTCTTTAGCGCTGATTCACCTTTTAATCGATTAATTTTGTTCAATTAATCGATTAGGCTCATCTGTTCATATTAATAGATTAACCTTCTATAATTAATCGATTAATATCTTGAAAGAAACGTTTTGGCTCTGCTTCTTCTAATCGATTAATAAACTTAACTTAATCGATTAGCCTCGGCTGTGTTCCCTAATCGATTAAATACTTGTTATTAATCGATTAATAGTCGATTTTTGCCTTTTATCACACCCAGTCTTCGTCTTCTTCGCCATTCCCTCTTTTCGAATCACAGAAACCCTAGCCTCTTCCCCTCTCAATTTTTTCTCAATCTTCATCATAAAATTCTCAAATTTCTTCCATTTTTTGTCAAATTTCATCAATTTCAAAAAGGAAGAATGCCAAGGTGTAAGAACGCTTCCTCGGGTCAAGAAACGGCGGCAGAGGAGAATGAGAGGCCATGGCGTCGTGAAGGGAGCAAGTACATTCACATTCAAACGGGTCTCGCCTTCAACACCGGGGCTTCCGTCGAGAGGTTCCACAACATCTTCCTCATGAAGGAGATCGTCGCTCCCAAGATCGTGAACAAGGACCTCTTCAAATCGGCGACCTATGCCCCGAGTAAGTCTATGTTCTTTCAACAAGGATTGCTTCGTTTCATCCATTTGACGTATGAATTCTTTTGTCCAAATCTTATACGTCAATTTTATGCAAATCTTCGTACAACTAAGGGAGGTTCGCCATCTCTCATTTCCTATGTTGACGGCAAAACCGTTTTCATTGACGGTGCCGGTTTGACTTCGTTGTTTGGTCTTCGTCGCGGCGAAATTACCGAAAACTTGGATGAAACATTCCAAGATGAGGCAATTTGGCGACAACTCGGGTTGGATCATCGTGACCTCAAGTTTAGAAACTCTAGCAACCCGAGTGTCGTTAATCTCACTTTAATTCAACGCGTCCAACAATACATTTTCTCATATGTTTTGTTGCCCCGTGATTCGAACCATGGCGTCGTCAACAAGGACGATATTCGTTTGTTTCACGTCCTGTTGAACGATGTCAAATTTGATTGGGTTCACTTCTTTATCGTTGCCCTTAGCGATGGCACTCGTTTTTCCCATCTCCGGTTTGCCATCCCCGTTATGCATATCCTTGCACATTGCAAAATAGACTTTACTCGGGACACTCAGGTGCCGGTTAAGAAGACTTGTTTCATCACTGAAGCCAAGTTTTCCTGGATCGTGTATCGAGAGGAGGGAGATGCTGCACCAAATTTGGACTTGGTCGTCGCCGAAGAAGAAGAAGAAAGCCAAAACGAGAATCAAGCTGAGTCATCTCAAGCCGGAGGCAGTCGAGCCACGGAGCGCGTCACTCGTCAGCGGAGGACTCGTCCGAGAGAAGAAGCACCGGAACCTTCTTGGGTGAAGAAGATCTTCGACACTCTCACGTGCATCCGAGATGACGTTCGCCAGCTCAACGAGAGGATGACTCGTCTTGAGCAATCTCGCTCCTACCGTGGCCCGCGTCACAACTTTGGCGGAGGAGCTCGTCCGGCAAACTCTCTTTGATTGTTATTTTTTTTCTTGATTGATTATGATACAATCTTATTTGTTTTAACTCTTTTGGTGGATGTTGATGATGCTAGTTGATATTAACTGCTTATGTATTAATACCATTGCATGTTTGGCAATTTTGTTCTTGTTTAGAACATATTGACCCTTTGTGGCGTTATACAAATTCTTTTTTAAAGAAAACTCTTGCCATTCTTATCCTTCAAAATCCCAGCATTGTTTAAGGGGGAAAGTTATCGGTTGATAATGCCAAAAGGGGGAAGGAAGGATAGTTGAGATTTTTCCGCTTATTACTCCGATAATTATTTTTACTGCACTTCTCTAACATTGCAGGGGGAATCATTTAAGGGAAGTATTCTTTTCTTTGCTTTTTCTCAACTATGTTTGTCATTATCAAAAAGGGGGAAATTGTTGGACATGAGTTCAAACCCCTTTATTATTTTCTCTGGAATATTTTTTGTTTTGATAAATGACAAACAGGATGATGAAATTCAAACGATGATCGAAAATTTACTTTTCGTACCGAGAAAAGAAAAGAGGCGTATCAAGAAGTTTACGGGATAAAAATCAACGGTCCCCCAACGCAGTTTTTCGAAGTGATGTGAAGACTCCGAAGACTTTTTAATTTTTATTGAGTCTAGGATTCTTGTAAGGATGACAATATCTTGTGCACAAAACAATTTAATTTCTGAGGGATAAAAATTATTTTTGAGTCAGTTGAAAAATCATTTTTTTTTCTCTGTCTAAAATATTTTAGTGAGTCAATCTCAAAATAAGTGTGTCAAAATTTCTTTAAACATTTTCTTAAAGTTACACAATTTTCTTTGGTGAGAAAAATATACTTTAAATTTTTTTTGTGTATTGTTTGACACACAAAATAATTTTTGGACTCTCTTTTTCTCTCCCCTACTCAAATTCATTGAATAAGGGAGATTTAATCGTAGGAGCGTTTCTTATTCTCGTTGTCTCAAACAACGAGTTAGAAGCCAAAGTGCTTCCAATCGCACTTGGCTTGGGCCCTTTGTGTTTGCGCATTATTTTCATTTTAATCGATTATTTCCTTTAAAATAATCGATTAGATCCAGCGCAATTTTTCAGGTTTGAATTCTTAATCGGTTTTTTCTCTAAAAAAAATCGATTAGCTTGGACAGTACCTCCTAATCGATTTTTTGCTTCATTTTAATCGATTTTTAAGTCTTTCAGTAGGGCTGCTCATTTTTGAACAATAATCGATTATTTCTCAGCAATTAATCGATTAGTTCGGACAGAGCCTATTAATCGATTATTTGCCTTCATTTAATCGATTATTATTCAGCTTTCTTTTCAGGCTTTTCGCTTCTGTATACTTTAATCGATTAAAATTCCTAATTTAATCGATTAATTCTCTCTGGTACAGAACATCAGCTTTCTTCAACGGCTTTATTCTTCTCAGCCTATTTAATCCCTCATTCTCCTTCATTTCAATACACCTCTTGCACTCCAACATATTTCCCTGAGCTATTCATACTTTGCTTCATCTTCCTCATCAAAATATTATTTTTGAGAGTTAGAAATATTTTTCTTTGAGTGCTATAGAAGTTTTCATCCATAGAGCTTAAATCTTTCAACACTACTTTGCTCAATTGTGTGAGCTTTCATTCTTGTGTTGTAAACTCAATCTCATTTGAGTGTTGTTCTTAAGACTTGTGTGACTCAAGTCTTGTTGTTGTAAGAAAGTGAGGCTTGTGTGATTCAAGTTCTCAAGTTGTACCGGTTTTTCAAGCACCCGTTGAAGCTTGAAGATTAGTAGGACTTTCGAGAGAGTCTCTCGGAGGACTGGACTAGCCACGAGGTGGTGAACCAGTATAAATCCCGGTGTTCTTCTTTCCCTTACTCTCCTTACTTTTTCCTGGGATAATTTTTACGAAAAACGTACATTCTTGAAAACAACTCTATTCACCCCCCCTCTAGAGTTGCACTTTTGTCTAACAAGCAGCTACTCCTATGGGGGTTCTTCCGCTATCCCAACCAAGTCTGGGCCGAGCTCTACCCCTCTGCCGGCTCTGCGGGACTCCGAGTCAGTGCATCCTGACCCCTTTGCAGAACTTTCAGGGTTCATCAATTACTCTTCGGAGGAGGACATCAAGACCCCTCCTCAGTCCACTCGCGGCGAGGCGACCGCCGCTCCCCGGACTACTTCCAACCGTAGGGTCCGAACGCGTCGACCTCTCACTCCTCTTGCTGAAGGTTCGAGCGAGAGCTCCGTGGCGTCTCACCATCCAAGCCGCCAATCCATCAAAGACCCAGTCTCGCCCAGCTTTGGCGAATCCAGTCGTCGGCTAAGCTCCTTCACCTTTTCCCTACCCCCCGGCATGCTCTTGCCACCGAGGGTGGAATTGCGGCAGTCAGCATTGAAGTTTTATGTTTCTATGTATTGACTTCTTATTAGGCGCTCGCGCCATGTATTTGCCCCTTTTCATGATTAATGAGATATGAGCGCATTTTTTAAGTTTTGTCCTCCTGCTTTAAGCGCTTCTTTCGTAGTAAACTTGACCTTCTGCGCTCCACCATCCTCCTCGTGGAGGTGGGGACCAAGCGTGCGTCTTTGACCTTCATCCGAGAAGAGCATCTGGGTATGGTTTGCGCTTGGCCATCCTGCTTGCGGAGGTTGGAACCGAACGCGCATTTTTGACCTTCATCAAGGAAAAACAGCTGGGTATGGTCTGCACTTGGCCTTCCTCCTTGCGGAGGTTGGAATTGAGCGCACATCTTTGACCTTCATCTGGGAAGAGCATCCGGGTATGGTTTGTGCTCGACCATCCTCCTCACGAAGGATAAAGCCGGGCGCGCATCTTTGACCTTCATCCTGGAAGAGCATCCGGGTTAGGCCAAAGTGGACTCTTCTTCACAAGAAATTTCATTTTATTGAATTCAACAAAGGGGTCCGTGTACAATAATGTTTACTGATAAAACTTAACGAGGTTTTTGGCATTCCAAGTTCTGGGTACGTCTCCCCCGCTCGGCATCTGCAAATGGAATGTTGAAGGACCCACCACCTCTTTGATTATATAGGGGCCTTCATAGTTCTTAGCGAACTTCCCCCCTTCCAAGGGATGGCTTAATGTACTCTTACGCAGCACTAGGATTGTAAACGAAACGAATCGAATAGAATATTCATGAAAAATATTCGTATTTGTTAAGATGAAGTGATATTCGAATTCGAATTCGATATTGGTTCGAATATTTTTTAAGATCCATATTCAGTTCGTTTAATATATTGAACATATTCGGTTCGTTTAAAAATTCGGTTCGTTAAAAAATATTCGGTTCATTTAGATTTTGAAATATTTTATAACCATTTAATCTATTCATTAGCTATTTTATATATATATATATATATATATATATATAGACACACACACACACACACACATACATACATACATACATATATATATATATATATATATATACATACATACATACATACATATATATATATAATTTGTATAATTAAATTTATATTCCGAATATATTTGTCAAACTCACGAATCAAATATCCTTGATTCATATTCGTATTCGATAAGGATTTGAATATTCATTCAGATTCATATTTGTATTCGGATTTGAAAAAATCGAATACGAATCACCTCATACGATTACGAATCACGAACCGAATTAAAAATATTCGATTCATTTACAACCCTACGCAGCACCTAGTCTCCTTCAACGAAGCCGCGCGTGCGAACCCGTCTATCGTGGTAGCTTTTCACCTTCTTTCGATAATTCTCTGCTCGTGTGAAGGCCACTTCCCACCTCTCATGTACGAGATGGAGCTCTGCCGCCAAAGCTTTTTTGTTGCATTCGGGATCGAAGATCTCCTCGTAATGAGTCGTGACGGAGGTGGAGATCTCTGCGGGTGCCCTTTCCTCGAAGCCGTAACATAAAGCAAAGGGGATCTCCCCGGTCGCTTTCTGGGGCATGGTCCAGTAAGTCTATAAGATGTAGGGCAGCTCCTCTGTCCAATCCTCTTTGCAGGCTTCCAACTTCCGCTTCAACCCATGTAGGGTATCCGACCGATGCATAGCTATGTTTGATCCCCTAACTTTTGAGAAAGTCGTTAAAGGGCTTGGACTCGAACTGTGTCCCATTGTCCGTGATCACATGCTTGGGGACACCAAAACGGTAGATGACTTGTTTGGCGAGGAACTTCTGGCACTAAGCTCCTATTATACTTGCCAGCGTCGCCGCCTCCACCAACTTTGTGAAGTAGTTGATAGCCACTATGACGTACCTCACGTCCCCGGTGCCTCTAGGGAGTGCGCCTACGAGGTCCACACCCCACTGCACGAACGGCATAGCCGTGCTAATGGGGGTGTAGTTTGTGAAAGCCCTTTTATCTTACAAATTCATACATCTAAATATTACAAACAAGGTACCATGAACCTCGGATTTGTAAAAAACAATAGCTTTAGCTGCAATACAGCTCAACAAATAGCTTATTTATATCCTTCATTTGGGCACCAAATGCGGACAAGCGCATTCTAAATTACCTTCTAAGGACTTCAAATCCTCTTAATCGTCCTATGAGATAAATGATTTTCACAAACATGCACGACATAGAATCTGTTTGTGGGGATTTGGAGGATTTGATCACCTCTCTTTCACCAAGTCTGGAATTTCAAAAGAACTACATCCTAGAAACTTCCAAAGTTTGGAATTCCATGAAGCTTGACCAGATTTCCAAATTTTGAAACACCTACTTCTAAAAATCTATGAAATTTAACTATCAAAAATTGAAATTAAAAGAAGATGATGATGATGAATTCGTAAATATGTAGAGATATGAAAAGGCACGATGAAACAACGAAATACCTGGAAATTGAAGGACAAAGACGTATCATAAAGAGAACGAAAACATTAGAGGTGGGCGGTGAAGAAGATCTCATCGTGGGTCAGTGGGTGGCGAGAATGGCGAATAGCATTCAGCGTTCGTGGGGAATGGGAGAGACGGAAAGAGGCTGGGCAATTAGGCAGAGAAAAAAACGGAGAACAGTATAGTCGTTAGAAATTAGATGGAAAAAAACCTAGCTTAACACCCTTAGGCGCTTATAGTATTATTAGGGAGATAATAGTAAGGCCCTCCTCTTCTTCTGGGTTGGAAGACTTAACTTCCAACTCTTTCCAACTCCTTATAGTTTCTTCCAATTCCTTCCAGTTCATTCTAATTCCTCCTAGTTTCTTCTAACAACGAATTAAAAAGGTATTTATATATGATCAATATACAATAACGTTATATATCCAAACTTATAACATACCACCACAAACACGGACAAAGATGTTTTTTATATCCGAAGTTAGAGTTTTCTTACATATTTATTTGATCTAAAATGAATTTTATAAAGTTTATCTGATCTGAATAAATCGAATCTGATTTGAATGAATGTGATCTAATTTGAATGAATCACATCTGATCAGATTTGAATAGATTTAGTTCAAATTCAAATAAATAGAGTAATAATAATAAAATTTATAATAATAATTAATTATTACTAATAATTATTATTAACAATATAAACAATATAAACTATTATTATTATTACGTGTTATCATTTATGGTGATTATTATCATTATTAATTATAATTATAATTCAAATAATAAATTTTATTAAAGTCTATTATTATTAAAAAATTATTTTTATTATTATATTTAAAAATAAATATTATTATTAATTTTTATTATCATTATTAATTATTATTAGTTAATAATGATTATTTTAATTATTATAATAAATTACTATTACTATTGTTATTGAGTATGATGATAATATATTATTTTTATTATTAATTACTTTTATTAATTATTTTTATTATTAATAATTAATAATCATTATAATATCAATTATTATTATTGTAATTATTATTATTATTATTTGATAATAATAATGATTATTATTATTTAAATTATTAATATTATTTTAAATTACTATTACTGTTATTATTCTATTATGGTTATTATTATTCTTTATTATTATTATTATTATTATTTTGAACTGATTTGATCTTAGATGATTTGATCTAAACTGAACTGGTTTGATTTGAATTGATCTGAATAAATATTTTATTATCGGAATAGATCTGATCTGATATGATTGTGATAAAAATAAGAAATAAGTAGAAGAGATAAGTTGAAGAGAACCAGGCCTAACTATGTGAGAAATAGAGAATATAGAATTGAAGAATTAGGTGAGTAGAGAATCTATATCTATATTCTATTTGTTATGAAATTAATGATTGTTCATTTATTCAATTAATCAGGCCTACTTTCTAGAATAGTAGATTAAGACACCCATTGATGAGTATCAATTTTGTACAGTCCTTCCCACTTGTATTTGTATTCATACCAAGTCTCTCCACTATAAATAGAGGCCTAATCCCTTCATTGTAATTAACATTAAGAATAAGAAGAAGAGTGAAGAGTTAATAGAGAGAAGAAATCAGAAATATATTATATCTATTCTCATAATCTCTGAGTAGTTTTTCTCTCATTTTACAACACGTTATCAGCACAAATTTTGCTCAAAATCCCAGAATCCTTGTTCTTCTCAGAAGGTATATTTATTTAATTTTCTTCATAAACAAACTAAAATATTTTCTTAAAAACTATGAGAAGTATGCTCTGTGATTGCCCAGAGTTGGGATCCTTCACATCAGAAACTTATAGTTATAAAAATAAAATTAGATAAATTAAAAAGATATAAATTTCCTCATAATCCTAGAAAATCATATTTTTGATAAACTAGAATAAAGAATAGAACTTAATATAGAGTAGCTAGAATTGAAAACCAAAATTTAATTTCATCTTTAAACTATTCTTGAATCCTGCAAGCTAAGATCGAAAAACCAAAACTAAATTTATCTTTTAAACTACTATTAAAAGATAAATCGTAAAAGAAAAAAACATCATATAATTCAATAATTTCTATTATGAACATACCTTGCTTCTACCCTTTTCTTCTCATTTATTCCCGTATCCATAGATATAAAAAATATAAAGGATTGTTTAGGATGAGTGTGTATATAAGACTGGCCAGGATTCCTTTTCCAACTGTACATCCATATACATATCTATATACATGTAGCTTTGTTTTGTCTTTTTATTACTAAAAGAATCATTTTATTTATTTATTTTTATTGCTCATCATGCCATTTGATTCCTTTTTTTATAGAGTACGAAAGTGTGCATGTGATAATGATTTGTCATGTTTCTTTTGCTCATATTTGATTTTTTTAAAAAAGAATCAAATAAAAAAATGATTATTTTTTGTACATTAACATGCATGTATGTAACTTTTAATAAATTAAACTCCGTAATAATAAGAGCTTTACCCATATGTTTTGATTCCACAAATAATTAAATCAATACATGCTGATTATTTTGTTTGATTTCTTTTATTTATTACCGTGCTCTACAATTTAATCTATAATATATAAAAAAATCTCATAAATTTAAATTTATTACTTTGTAGTTTCAAATGGCCAACATCACCAAGAGAGAATTTGACATTCTTGATTTATTCGGTCAAAGGTACCTGGAATGGAGGGTTGATGCACTTGCTCACCTCAAGGCTAATGGCCTCGAAAATACAATTGCTGAAAACAATACATCATCATCTCAGCAAAAGGCAAAAGTCATAATTTTCCTTCGCCACCATCTTCATGAAAGTTTAAAATCTGAATATTTATTGGTGGAAGATCCGAATGAATTATGGGATAATCTCCAAGAGACATATGGTCATCAACAAAAGGTCTTAATGCCAAGAGCTCAGTATGAATGGATCAATTTAAGATTCCAAGATTTCAAATGGGTTAAGGACCAAAATAGGAGTAAAATATTGATTAAACACCAAAATAGGAGTTGAAAGATAAAATCCCCAAAATAGGAGTTGAAAGATAAGATCTCAAAAATTTGAGTTAATGGCCCTTAGCATACATCATTTTCACAACGTCTGTAATATTTTGTTCAACATATTATCATAATGAACACAATAGTAAATGAGATCTGAGTGATTAGCGTCTACTAAATAGCACCCTATTTTTTAAATACTTTGTATATTTTTATTTTGAATGTTCTTTTTTTAATGTTCAAATTAGACAAAAAGTGAAAGAAAAAACAACAAAAAGTGAAAGAAAAAATAGCATGGTGGGGTGGCTGTGAGGAGAAGGAGCAGAGAGAGATGAGACTAATTAGAGTCACTGGATCCCCATGATAATATTTATTTTTGAAATTTTGCACCACCGACGACATCACCGCTATATATACCATTATCAATAACACTACCATCACAATCTGCACCATTGTCACCACAATGCCACATTAACAGTCAATAAAGTGTTAAAGAAAGACATAATAATGTCAAACATGGCACATGTAATGTCACATATGACAATATATAATATCATAGATGCTCATATATAATGCCACATATGCTCATATATAATGTCATAATGTTACACAATGGCATAATGTCAAACCAAATTCTACTACTTTGGTGTGCCAGTCAAAGATTTGGTAATAGCTATTCACTGCATAGTTGCAGTGATGAGCTTTGACGGTGTTAGGGTTATAACAGACTCCATTTTAGATGATGGTCTTGGAATCACTCACCCCATCAATGCACACACAGTAATTAGCTCCTGCACAAAAGGGCCAAACTGCACATCGTGTTGATTATAACACATATGGCGATGTTGACTTATTGGCGAAAAAGAAAATGAATGGCCTGTGAATATTTCTATTATTTAAGTAATAAAAATAGTTAATTACTCCTACTTAGAGGAGTTTAAGTTTGAACTCCTACTTTGAGAATATAACACATGTTTTACTCCTATTTAGCGGGTTTTCTTATTTCAAATCTGTTTGTGACTATAATTCTGCTATTTTTAAAGTCACGTCCACATTAAAATTATGTGGACATAATATCACTGACCATGACATGTTGGAGAAAACTTTTTCCACCATGCATATGTCAAATGTGATATTACAGCAACAATATAGAGAAAGGGGCTTTAAAAAGTATTCTGAGTTAATCTCAGTATTACTTGTTGCTAGGCAGAATAATGAGTTGTTGATGAAAAATCATAACATGAGGCCTACCGGTTGTACCCCTACAAATTTTGGTCATTTTGATCGTGGTTCAGCACCAGAATCAAATATTATCCAAGGTGGTGCACGTGGACACTTTAAACGTGGCCGCAGAAATAACCACAACAAAGGGCCGAATAGGGGCTATAAATATCCAAATGGATCATCCTCCAAAGGAAAAAGGAAAATTCAAACCACCACAGGCTAAAACTCATGAAAAGCCAAAACCAAGTGGTGAATGCTATAAATGTGGCATAAAAGGACATTGGGCTAATGAATGTCGATCGGAAAAACATTTGGTGAAATTATACCAAGCTTCCACAAAAGGAAAAGGAAAAAATGTGGAGGCTAATTATGCTGATAATATCAACCCAATTTTGCCTAAATTTGACGTGTCCGATTTCTACATGGATGATGCTGAAATTGGTGATGAAGTGGCCTTTGGTGGAACTACTACCGTTTAAATATTTTAATTTACGCTGTTATGGTGTGTTTACTTTTAAAATAAATGTTTAAAATCTGTCCTTTAATTTTCATGTGTACTTGTATTATTATGTCCGTTCTAAAAATTATAATAAAATGTATGATATTTGTGTTAATTATCTTGAACTTATATATTTATTTATATATTTATTTATATTCAAGATATGGAGATAACTGCTTATGGCTCCAGTGGCAAAGAACAATGTCTAATTGATAGTGCCACAACGCACACCGTTTTGAGAAACAAAGAATATTTTTCTCAAATGACATTGATGGAAACTAATGTTAATACAATCTCTGGTGTTGCAAAGCTCATTGAAGGGTCTGGAATGACTTGTTTAATCCTTCCCCAAGGAACAAAATTAACTATCAAAGACGCATTATATTCGAGCAAATCCCGAAAGAATTTATTGAGCTTTAAAGATATGCGTCAAAATGGTTATCACATTGAAACCATGACAGAAAATCAAAAGGAATACTTGTGTCTAACGACAACCAAATCTGGCAATAAAATTCTTTGTGAAAAGATGCCAGCGTATTCCTCGGGGCTATATTATACTCACATTAGTCCCTTTGAAGTGAATGTTATCTCTAATAAAAAAATTAGATGATCAGAAAACATTCATTTTGTGGCATGATCGTTTGGGTCATCCTGGGAGTGTAATGATGCACAAAATAGTACAAAATTCACTTGGACATCCATTGAAAAATATAAGGATTCCAAGATCAATTGATTTTCCATGTGTTGCCTGCTCTCTTGGAAAGATGATTGTCAGGCCATCTCTAAATAAAATTGGAGTTGAATCTCCTGCATTTTTAGAAAGAATTCAAGGAGATATTTGTAGGCCAATTGCCCCAGCATGTGGACCATTTCGTTATTTTATGGTGTTGATCGACGCATCAACACGTTGGTCACATGTTAGTCTTTTATCTACAAGAAATTTTGCATTTGCAAAACTCCTTGCTCAAATCATACGTTTGAGAGCTCAATTTCCGGATTATTCAATTAAGAAAACCCGACTTGATAATGCAGGAGAATTTACATCCCAATCATTTAATGACTATTGAATGTCTATTGGGATTGATGTGGAGCATCCAGTTGCTCATGTGCACACTCAAAATGGTCTTGCTGGGTCTTTAATAAAGCGATTACAATTAATTGCTAGACCATTATTGATGAAATCCAGTTTACCTGCATCTGTTTGGGGATATGCTGTATTGCATGCTGCAAATTTAATTCGGCTAAGGCCAACTGCAAATCATTTTTTCCCCATTACAATTGGTAACTGGAAAAGAACCAAATATTTCTCACATAAAAATATTTGGATGTGCCGTATATGTACCAATTGCTCCACCACATCGTACAAAAATGGGTCCTCAAAGAAGGCTGGGAATTTATGTTGGATTTGATTCTCCCTCAATTATAAAATATCTTTAGCCAATGACTGGTGAAGTATTCGCAGCTCGGTTTGCTGACTGTCATTTCGATGAGACAGTATTCTCAGCCTTAGGGGGAGAAAATGAGAAAAAGGACCCATGTACGAAAGAGATTTACATGGAATGCAATAGGATTATATTTTCTTGATGCAAGAACAAATGCATGCGAACAATAAGTGCAAAAGATAATTCATTTACAAAATGTTGCAAATCAATTGCCTGACGCATTCACGGATTCAAAGAAAGTGACAAAGTCACATATTCCTGCTATGAGTGCTCCTGCCAAAATTGAAATTCCTTCAGAGAAAAATGAAAAAACTCTTGCAAATGAGTCTTTAATACGCAAAAAGCATGGCAGGCTACTTGGTTCAAAAGATGTAAAACCAAGAAAACTTAAAAGGCAAGAGACAATGTTTGAAACAAAAGACGTTCATTCTTCAAAGAAAGAAAATGAACAAACCGAGCATGTTGATATAAAAAAATAATATCAACGAACAATTTGTTTTCAAATGAGGATTTAACAATCTCTGAAGATGCGAATAATTCAGATGAAGATAGAAACGTTGATAATTATGAGATTTCAATAAATTACGTTTCTACGGGATTGTAATGGAACAGAAAAGATGTTCATGTAGATGATATATTCGCATATGCCATTGCCACAAACATCATGGATGAAAATGATGACATTGAGCCAACTTCAGTTGATGAATGTCGACGTAGACATGATTGGCCAAAATGGAACGAAGCAATTCAGGCAGAATTGAAATCACTTGAAAAACGAAGTGTTTTTGGGCCTATAGTTCCTATGCCAAAAGGCGTGAAACCAGTTGGTTTCAAATGAGTTTTTGTGCGTAAGCGCAATGAGAAAAATGAAATTGTGAGATATAAAGCCCGACTCATTGCCCAAGGTTTTTCTCAAATCCCGGGGATAGATTATGAAGAAACTTATTCCCCAGTAGTTGATGCAACTACGTTGAGATTTTTGATAGGCATGTCTGTCTTTGAAAAACTTCAAATGCGTTTAATGGATGTAGTGACAGCATATTTATATGGATCTCTCGATACGGACATATATATATATATATATATATATATATATATATATATATATATATATATATATATATATATATATATATATATATATATATATATATATATATATATATATATATATATATATATATATATATATATATATATATATATATATATATATATATATATATATATATATATATATATATATATATATATATATATATATATATATATATGTATATGAAAGTTCCTGGAGGCCTTAAATTTCCTGAGGTTTATAGTTCCAAACCTCGAGAGATGTTTTCCATAAAATTGGAAAAGTCACTATATGGACTAAAACAATCTGGCAGAATGTGGTATAATCGTCTCAGTGAATATCTGCTTAGAGAAGGATACAAAAATGATCCAATTAGCCCATGTGTTTTCATTCGTAGATCTAAATCAGGCTTTGCCATTATTGCAGTATATGTTGATGATTTAAACATCATTGGAACCTCTGATGAAATAGAAAATACTACAAAATATCTCATGAAAGAATTTGAGATGAAAGATCTTGGAAGAACAAAATTCTGTCTTGGTCTTCAAATTGACCATTTGAAAGACGGAATATTCATCCACCAGTCAAATTACACGAAGAAGGTTCTAAAGTGGTTTTATATGGATAAAGCACATCCTCTCACATCCCCGATGGTTGTTCGCTCTCTTAATGTACATGAAGATGATGAAGAAATACTCGGTCCAGAAATACCATACTTGAGTGCGATTGGAGCTTTGATGTATCTAGCAAACAACACTCGACCAGATATTGAATTCTCAGTGAACTTATTATCCAGACACAGCTCGACCCCGACTAGGAGACATTGGAATGGCATTAAACATATTTTGCGATATCTCAATAGTACCATCGACCTTGGTTTATTCTACCGCAAATATGCCAAGGCCACTCTTGTTGGATACGCTGATGCAGGATATTTGTCTGATCCGCAAAAAGCAAAATCTCAAACAGGATATGTGTTTACTTATGGAGATACCGCAATATCATGGAGATCGATGAAACAAACTTTGGCTGTCACATCATCAAATCACGCGGAGTTGATAGCCCTCTACGAAACAGGTAGAGAATGTGTATGGTTGCGATCAATGATCCAACATATCCAGAGCGAGTACGGTATAGAAACAATTACTAGTCATCCGACTCCTATATATGAAGACAATACTGCATGCATTGCTCAAGTGAAAGGAGGCTACATCAAAGGAGACCGAACAAAGCATATATCACCAAAGTTCTTCTCAACACATGATCTCGAGAAAGATGGAAAGGTTGACATCAAGAAAATCAAGTCCAGTGCGAACCCCGCTGATTTATTTACAAAAGCGTTGCCCCCAAAGAAATTTGAAGAACTTGTGCACAAGATTGGCATGCGTCGCCTCCGTCAAATATGCTAAGCTGAGGGGGAGAATTTTATAAACTGTACTCTTTTTCCCTTGATCAGGTTTTTATCCCACTGGGTTTTTCCTGACAAGGTTTTTAATGAGGCAGTACATAAAATTAGAATGGGTTACTAAACTATGCCCATTTACAAAATATCCATCATTAACTGAAAAATGAACATTCAAGGGGAAGTGTTATGAAATTAATGATTGTTCATTTATTCAATTAATCAGGCCTACTTTCTAGAATAGTAGATTAAGACACCCATTGATGAGTATCAATTTTGTACAGTCCTTCCCACTTGTATTTCTATTCATACCAAGCCTCTCTACTATAAATAGAGGCATAATCCCTGTATTGTAATTACCATTAAGAATAAGAAGAAGAGTGAAGAGTTAATAGAGAGAAGAAATCAGAAATATATTATATCTATTCTCATAATCTCTGAGTAGTTTTTCTCTCATTTTATAACACTATTCTATATATCCTCCTATATACAATGGTAGGTGAATTTTGTGAACAGTATTCTTGCCTAAAAATAAAGGCTTAGTGGTTCGGGTTTGGGCCTGGCAATGGATCACACGGGTTTGGGTCAATTCGTACTGATGGGCTCAACCAATTTGCTTTATGTCTATTCACATTGAGTGGCTCCATAAAGTTACATTGGGAAAAAACAAATTTGAGTGGCTCCATAAAGTTACAATAGGATGATTCACATTGAGTGGCTCCATAAAGTTACATTAGGAAAAAACAAATTTGAGTGGCTCCATAAAGTAGGATTGGGAAAATGTTACTTTGTGTCAAATCCATTGATTATAAAGATTTTTAATATCTAGCCATTTAATGAATTGGTTAAAGAGATCATAGAGCATGCATTATATATACTCGAGCCGAATGGTGGTATTTTCATTCAAAAAAACTTCTCTAACAACCTAAAAAATCCTCAAATGTCTCAAAATTCTTCATTATGCATGTGGTCTCCTGTTGTCGAGCTTGACAACAGTCGAACCAATTGGATGTTCAAGTTACGGGCCGTGCGTGTCTATTTTGTTCCCGTATGGACCAAAGGCGGAGATTCAATGGAGATCATTTTTCACGATGAACATGTATGATATTCTCATTTTTTTAATGCTTAATCGTTATTTATTTATTAATGTTTCTAATCTAAAGTCTTATTCTTTTGTACAAGGCACGAGAATTCACGCTCGAGTATAAAATTAATTGAAAAATGAACATTCAAGGGGAAGTGTTATGAAATTAATGATTGTTCATTTATTCAATTAATCAGGCCTACTTTCTAGAATAGTAGATTAAGACACCCATTGATGAGTATCAATTTTGTACAGTCCTTCCCACTTGTATTGGTATTCATACCAAGCCTCTCTACTATAAATAGAGGCCTAATCTCCGCATTGTAATTACCATTAAGAATAAGAAAAAGAGTGAAGAGTTAATAGAGAGAAGAAATCAGAAATATATTATATCTATTCTCATAATCTCTGAGTAGTTTTTCTCTCATTTTATAACACTATTCTATATATCCTCCTATATACAATGGTAGTGAATTTTGTGAACAGTACTCTTGCCTAAAAATAAAGGCTTAGTGGTTCAGGTTTGGGCCTGGCAATGGATCACACGGGTTTGGGTCAATTCGTACTGATGGGTTCAACCAATTTGCTTTATGTCTATTCACATTGAGTGGCTCCATAAAGTTACATTGGGAAAAAACAAATTTGAGTGGCTCCATAAAGTTACAATAGGATGATTCACATTGAGTGGCTCCATAAAGTTACATTAGGAAAAAACAAATTTGAGTGGCTCCATAAAGTAGGATTGGGAAAATGTTACTTTGTGTCAAATCCATTGATTATAAATATTTTTAATATCTAGCCATTTAATGAATTGGTTAAAGAGATCATAGAGCATGCATTATATATACTCGAGCAGAATGGTGGTATTTTCATTCAAAAAAAACTTCTCTAACAGCCTAAAAAATCCTCAAATGTCTCAAAATTCTTCATTATGCATGTGGTCTCCTGTTGTCGAGCTTGACAACAGTCGAACCAATTGGATGTTCAAGTTACGGGCCGTGCGTGTCTATTTTGTTCCCGTATGGACCAAAGGCGGAGATTCAATGGAGATCATTTTTCACGATGAACATGTATGATATTCTCATTTTTTAATCCTTAATCGTTATTTATTTATTAATGTTTCTAATCTAAACTCTTATTCTTTTGTACAGGGCACGAGAATTCACGCTCATCTCAAAAAACTTGGAAAAAAACGTTTTGAAACACAAGGAAAAACAAATATATATCTTTAATGATTGTGTATGCAAGAGGATATGTGTGTGTGTGTGTATCAACCAGAAAAAAAGCGTTTTGAAACACAAATTGTGGAAAATGGTGTTTATGGAATTCGAGATGTCTTTGTTCATGACAACATATATGTGTGTGTGATGAGAACCTCGAAATAATAATTAAATAACATTAGTACTGTAACGCCACAGAATATGGCCTAAAATTTATTATAAAACAAAAGTAAATTCTGTCCAATAAGAAATATTAATACGTTTGACCAAAAATAAATGGATTTTCAAAATAATGACTTTTTGTTAAAAAGTTATTTTTATGGATATGTCTCGAAGAGACGAATCCAACAGTACATTTTATGAACCAATCTGATTTATAGATTTCAAGTTATGTCAATTTTAAATATTAAAATTTGTAACTTTGACCCATAAAATAAACTCAATTCAAAAGTGATTTCATAAGATTAGAAATCATAATTTTCACCCTTGACAACATCATATTAATCATTTGGATTTAATTCATATATTTTTATCTCATTCATATTATTAAATTAATTTATGACTGAGACAGACCTGAACACTGAGAAAAATAAAAGTTCTCAGAAAAATATTTTGACTACATCAAAATTCTAGTTTTGACAGTCTCATTCCAAAAACACAATCCATTTTCAATTCAAAGCAGTTTGGGCGAAAAAGCGCGTACCGTTGTAGTCAGTTTATCAGTTACGGAGTAGGAGAATATTTTAAAATCCCTACTCAATCACGTATTCAGCCCATGATCTCCACTAGCCACCTCAATCTTCACAAATCACTCCAAACTTCCTATCCTACACTAAAAAACCAAAAGAAAAATATAATAAACAAAGAAAAGCTATACTATATCACCATCACCATCTTCTCCTATCATTCACACACACAACACTCTCCTATCCATTCTCTCTCTGTCGGCCAAACTGCAAGGAAAAGAAAAGAAAACTTCAACTCCATAGTTGGTTCAAGAAGAAGAAGAAGCAAGAAAACCATCCATAGTTTCCAAATCATGAGTTCCAAACGCAGCATCAACTTCTACGTAAGTTCTGTAACTTTCCATCCATTATCTCGAAATACTTTCTAAACCAAAGTTGTAGCCCCGGACAATACGATTCCAGCCCAACAAACGGCTCGCGATTTCGTTAAGTAACAAAGAAGATATGGCCAAAATACCGGGACTGCGCCAGTGGTGGTGAGCTCCTCGGGTTGGACCATTTTCCTCACCATATTCATGTTGTTTCATTCCAAATACTTACCATAAACTCTCTAACGATTATTAGGAACATTCGGAAGGTATCATAGAGAAAGTTCGGCATTGGAATGTTGAAATAAAGGAGTTAATCGTCGGAATCATTGTTCATCGTCATATCCGAAATTCTGGACAGCAACTTTTCCTTGACTTCAGGTCCGATTTACGCTATCTTACATATGTTAAAACGAAATACTTTCTGTACGAAAGTTGTATCCTTACGTCTTAGGAATCCACAGAATCAAACGGTTTGCGATTCCGTGAAGAAACTATGGAGATATGCCCAAAATACGGCAGGCTGTCCGATTATGACGGAAATGACAAAGTTGGCAAATTTCAATGTTGTTTCCACTCCCGCGCATCCGTGAGGTTTTGGCCATTTAATTCCAGGTCTGTACCTTTGCGTTAGACTTGTCGAATCATTCATCACATACGTACATGAACATATATGTTAATCCATATGTTGAAACTATCTCCAAATTGAATATGTGATACATACATATGTCATCTATGTCTTAAGATCAAAATGAACCAAATCCATAGAGTTAATATATATACATAAGTATATATATTGAAATCAACCCAACAATATGTATATATTAATCAAAGGTGTTTAAAAGACTTAAAGAAGTATTTTGGACACTCAAAAACATCAAGAGTAAGACTCGCAGACCCAAACGGTCGACGCAAACGGTTGACCGTTGTGTTAAACTTTGAAACGGACCACGACTGTCAGCCAAACGGTCGACCGCCGGTGGCTGACGGTCGACCGTCGCCCGTCCAGCCGAAATCCGCCATCTGTAGCCAGTCAACAACGGTCGACCACGGTCGACCGTCATGGTGATCCACCAGCCCGATACGATGAAGATCAAGGTCGACCGTCTCGCCCAACGGTCGACCGTTCCGAGCCCCGTAGCTTATTTAAATGATATTTTTATCATATTTCACCCAAGTAAATTAATGTATGATTACATACCCATATTGTTTACAAATTGTTCATATCATATATTTCATTTCATCATTCATATTGAAGCATATCACATCATGTGCATGCGTAAGAGTTCATGCCTTGTGCGTCTCTTATAGCGTGGTTGTGCGGGACTTAGCAGTCCGACAACCCTGACCGGGCTTAGTGTACGTACATGGTATTCAGACTTTCGAGTACCACCCCTATTTTTCTAGTCTCCCTCATGAGACTAAGAAGGACATGAGTTCGTCGTACCAAATGGGCGAATCTCATAGTTGCAAGGTCATTCCTTGTTGACTAGAATCATACAGCATGAAGTCATCATCAAGAACAAGTATATTGATTACATAGGTATCATGTAATCATCCTCACAAGCAAATTGATTAAATGTGCCATCATGTAATTATCATTAAATATTTATCATCATGATTCATCAAATTGTCCATATGATATAATGTGCCATATCATAAATATTATTATACATTTTATGGACATATATATATATATATATATATATATATATATATATATATATATATATATATATATATGTATGTATGTATGTATGTATATGTATATGTATATGTCTGTGAATCATCCTACAATTCTAGCGTGGTACCACTCAGCGGTTTCGCTGAGCGTGTAGTTTGTATTTTTCGTTGACTACACGTAGGTAACAAGAAGACAATGATGCAACCTTTTTCATGGAGGGCATTGAGTCAGAGGAGATGCAAGGATGGCAGGCAATGTTTGGTCAACAGATTTTAAAATGTGTCATGATTTGATTAATATTGTACTTCCGCATTACTCTGAAAATATTTTTAAATGGGTGGCGATCCAGAGTCTGTAAATTTAATATTTATCAGAAATTGTCATTTCCAAATGTCAAGTGAAATTTTTATTTATCTCTCGTTTCACCTTAATTTGTATAATTCCGGGTTATACGGATTGGGGTGTTACAAGTACCAATATGAAAATAAATATATTTATTAGGCGCCCAATGTGTAATTAATGTGATATTTATTAGGTGTGTGGCCCAATGCTCCCTTAATTTATAGGGTTTCGAAAATAAATATATTTATTAGGTGTGTGGCCCCAATTTGTAATAAATGTCATATTTATCAAATCCCATTTTTTAAATATTATTTATTAGAGTGACAACTTTCAAAAAAAAGTAAGTTGATTTCACACTCCTAGAGCCACACGCCTAGGCCTATTCATGGCATTTGATAAGATATTACTTCCTTCATTATGACCTAAGCCTATTCCCTTACTTCCTTTATTTATACATTTTCGAAAATATTCAATCTTATAAGAATATAAATTATTTTAAATACTTCATTTAGTATTTGAAGATTAAATAAAATTAAATAATAAATACCAGGTTATAAATTAGAAAAAAGTTATTACAATGAAAAAAGATTATATCCAAATTGTGGTACTAATTTAAATAAATAAATACATTTATGTTTTAAAAAAATTATATATACAAATATATATCTTTAATGATTATGTATGTAGGAGGCTATGTGTGTGTGTACGTGTGTGTGTGTGTGTATGTATGTATGTATGTATGTATGTATGTATGTATGTATGTATGTATGTATGTGTGTGTGTGTGTGTGTGTGTGTGTGTGTGTGTGTCGTACGTGTGTGTGTTTATATATATGTGTGTGTGTGTGTGTATTTAAATAAACATATTTTTATTACCTGTTTAAATGACACACCAACCTTGATGTTTTTTTGACTAATTTTTATTTCCTGCCATAATGAAACTGTTAATGTGCAATTGAACCTTTATCATGTTCAACATTTCTTACTGAACATGGTCAATAAGGTTCAATGGCTTTATCTAAACATTATTGTATACTCCCTGTTATGAGATTATTATTATTATTTGAACTAAAAAATGTTAATAGTTTAATCTAATAAGGTATATATCTAATTGAACTTCGAAATGAAGACAAGTTTCACATAAGCACAGAATATTTAGCTTTAAAATTTATGTTAGAAATTAAGATATGATGAAGATAAGTTCAGAATAACAAGAACTACTGGAAAATTCATTCAAATTTTCTGTACAAAAGGATCCTTTTTACAGAAATATTTTCGAAGGACCTGAATCTAGCAATAGGTAAATAAATAAAATAATACATCTATGAATGAGACTAAAAATAAACATATACTTTTTTAAAATTAATAATTTCACATCAAAATTATTAATGACTGGAAAAATATTAATTTCTTTAAAAAGATCATCGGATTACAAAGAGTATAATCAATTAAATATAATATTTTTTCACAATCAAATATGAAATCAGAGATCTATAATTTTAAGAACAGATTTTCAATAATCTACTAAAGAATGTTCCTTGAACAACTAAGAGATTCGATGCATGTGGGTTGAATTTCTCAAAACATATTAATAAAAAAAGTTTTAAGTTTTAAGTTTTTTTTAAAAAAATTATAATAATCTAACAGATATATTGCATGTGGGGTGAACATCTAAAAAATTAAACAAAGAAGAAGAAAGGAAGATATACGGATCTAAGATTTCATAATAATCTTTGAAAATAGGGATTATTTATTCATGAAGATATTCTGATGCAATTATAAAGAATTAATTTCACCGAAATTACCCCAATGGTTCAAATCATTTGGCGTCGTTGAAGGACCACAACTTCAAATTGCCGCATCATCCATCTACAATAACTTCGGTAGTGTACAGAGATGTAGGAGACGACAAATAATCATCGCCGGTTCTTGGTTGAGTGCATACACCATCACCGGCCAAAAAAACCTTATCTAGAGAGATGTATGGAAAGAATTGAGAGGGCGGCGGATAGATGATTGTGCGGTCATTAGGCAAAATCGTAGGATAGAGTAGGGTATAAAAAACTGGGCTGGAGTATTTTCAATTTAAGTAATATACCTGGGTTGAATATTTGGCTGGAGTAAATAAATAGCCTGAGTCGTGGATAACTTGGGCTGGATTGGGATGGTGGACTGATTTTGCTATTTCAGTAATAATCATTGGATCGAATTTTTAGGCGGGAGTTAATAAACATGGTCCAAATTAATAAAAAAATTATTTTAGTATGTGAACATTATTTGGCGCGTAAATTTTTTTTTAAAAAAAATTATTTAGTTAGCCTGGAAAAAAATTGGTTAGGTCGATTTTCTAGCATCTTTTCATTATTTGGCAAACTACATGCAAACTCGCTCTACTAGTGGGGGTTAGGGGTGGACACGATACCGGTACGGTACCGTCACCGGCAACGGTACCGCCGGTACCCGCCACCGTCACCGGCAAGGTCGCCGTGTCACCGGTTCCGGGAACCGGTACCGGTACTGCCACTTTCGGTACCGGTTCCGGTACCTAGTTTTTGGTACCGGTACCGGCGGTACCGGTCCGGTTCCGGTACCGGTATAATTTTTTTTTTTTTTTTTTTGATTTGAAATGCAAAAAAGTTAAAAAAAAAGGTGGGGGGGCACACCTCAAACGGCTATTTAGCCGTTGAGGTGGGGGAGGGGAAGAGGGGAGGGGGGGGGGGGGGGGACCAAGTTTTTTCTATAAATTCTCTCATTTTTTTCATAAAAAATCACTCAATTTCTCAATCCATCTCTCAATCCTCTCATTCTCTCATTCTCTCAATTTATCAATCTCTCAATCTTATTATCTCTATTTAATTTTTATACATTTAATATTCATATAATAATATAAAAATTTTATACATTAAAATTTTGAAATTTTCAAAATTTTAATATATAAAATTTCGAAATTTTTTCAAATTTTTCAAAATTTTAAATATTATTAATTTTTAAATATATTCTTTAATCTTTAAATAATTTAAATATATTCTTTATTTTTTGAAATTTTCGAAATTTTAATATATAAAATTTCGAAATTTTTTTAATTTTTGCAAAAGTAATATAATATTTTAATATCAAAAAAATATATATTAAAATGTCGAGGGAGTCCGATAGACGGTCCGTGGATATGGGCGACGTCAACCGAAGATTGAGTAAAGGCAAAGCTAAAGCCACCTCCGACGGTTCGACCTCACGCGGACACGGTTCTCGAGGAAGACACTCCGTCTCTTCGTTTCCTACTGTCCCAGATCATTTAATCGAGGATGCTATGACGGATGAAGAATTCAACCAGATTTATTCTGGTAGAGGAGACGCGAATCTCCCCACTCTTGATAGTCTATTCGAGGATGTTGATGAAGCAGGATTGGATAATCTTGACGGGGACGATGAGCCTACACCGCAAAGCAACGACGTCGACGTGGAGGCAGGTGAGCCCGAGACCTCTCGAGGTCCGGACAAAGGTAAGAAAAAATATAAATCAGAATTATTTGTTTATCATTTTGACAAAGACACAAAAGATGGCATAGTTTATGGAACTTGTAAACATTGCGGGACCGTCATAAAAATGGGAGTTTCCGGCGGTTATGGCGGTCCAGAAAAACACCTAAGGTCGAGGCATCCCGTGGAGTACGCCAAATACGAGTCAAAAAAAAAGGGACGACAAGAAGTGCAAACCCAAATTTCTCGGTTTGCTAACAGAGGTAAGGACGGCCTTTTTGCTTATAGCGACGAGCAAAATAGGCAAAAAATGGCCGAAATGATTTGTGAAGAAAATTTGCCATACATGTTTTCTGAAAAACTTGGTTTTATTGATTATTGTCAACAGGCATTAAACCCTCAAGCACGAGGTTTTTCAAGAAAAACAATTAAACGAGAAATTGTTCGCCAGTATAAAATGGAAAAAATTAATTTGGCAAATTTTTTTCTCAATTTTAATTCTCGTGTTGCTATTTGTTCTGATATTTGGGGTGAAACTTATCATAATTTGTCTTATATGGGTGTTACTTGTCATTGGATAGATAGTGATTGGATTATGCATAAACGTGTTCTTGCATTTCGTGATTTCAATGATCAACATACTGCTGAAAATATTTTCCTATTGCTTCAGAGTATTCTGCGGGAATATAACTTATCTGAAAAAGTTTTTTCATTTGGTTTTGATAATGCTACTAATAATACTGCTGCTATTCCTAGACTTAGAGAAATCTGCCCACCGTCTACGACTATGGGTAGATTTCTGCATCAACGGTGTGCCTGTCATGTTTTAAATTTATGTGTTCAACAGGGACTACAAGCTATGGGCAGAGTTTTGACAAATATTAAAGAAGGAATTAAAAAAATTTGGGGGGCTCGTCTTATTTCGAGATCCTGGAAGATGTTCTGTAAGTCTAAGGGTAAAAAAGAAATAAGTTTTGCCAGAGATATCAACATTAGATGGAATAGTACTTACAAATTGATTGCACAGATCCTAAGATATAAAGAGGAACTTGCTGAATTTTTTAGGGATGAACTTCGTATAATCATTAATCCTTTTGAATTTGTTATTGTTGAAAAATTGAATGCCGTATTAGAAGTTTTTAATAACGCAACTCTTACTTTTTCCCATGTTTACCAACCAACTACAAATACATTTTTTAAAGAGTGCATTACAATCGCAACATGTTTTCGTGAAAGTATGGCTGATCTAGATTTGTACCCTTATGTCTCTCCTATGAGAGATAAATGGTGTACTTATTATTTGTACATTCCTGATATTTATAAAATAGGTATTATTTGTGATCCACGATTTAAGATTGAAAATTTTAAAATTCTAATTGAGTATTACTACAGTTGTTTTTTAGATAAAAATAGTTATTACTACACCTATTTAGTAGAATGGAAAAATGAAAGAGATAATGCTATAACTCTTTTTGAGGATTTGTTTAAGGAATATCAAGGGTTATACGGTACTGTACAAGAAGAAACAGCACCACCTCCGCCCCCGAAATCAAAAAAAGGTTTTGCCGGCATAGTTGGTGGCCTTCTTGCAAAGAAAGGGAAACGTGCCCAGTCTTCGACGAGTTCAAGTGGTACAACAGTAAGCTCGCACAACGAACTTGCTATGTACCAGGGCGTGCCATGCGATTACGATGACGACGATGTCGATTTTGACGTGCTCGGATGGTGGAAGCGGAACGAACACATGTTCCCATGTCTCGGCATGCTAGCAAGACAAGTGTTGTCTGTCCCAGTATCAACCGTAGCAGTTGAACGAGAATTCAGTGCTGGCGGCAACATTCTAACCGACTACCGAAGTTGTCTTAACGCTGAATCTCTTGAAACACTGGTTTGCAACCAAGATTGGCTCTTGGCAAGACGTCGGGCTCAAGAGTCATCGTACCAACTCGAATCGGAGCATTACATGAATGCAACCACAGATGGAAGTCCGAGTTCTGAAGAATAAGTTATAAATTTTTTTTATGTTAATGTAAATATGTAATTAATTTTTTTAGGTGAGCGATATATAAGCTCCTTCGAGGGTTTCTTTACGGTTCTTTACCTCGTCGCTTTTTTTGAACCGTCAGGATATTAAATGTGGTTGTTCTTCAGTTAGTGTATTACTCATTTTCAATATTTAAATAACAACTACATTTTTAGATTTTTTATTTCATTCTTTCCTTAAACAATTGCAATTTGCAAATTTACAATTTTATAATTTAAAAATTAAAAAAAAAATAGGGGGGGGGCGAAACCGTCCGGTCCGGTACCGGAACCGCCGGTCCGGGAACCGGAACCGGTACCGGCCGGCACGGTATACTATCCGGTTACTTGGGGTGGCGGTACCAGAACTGGCGGTTCCGGAACCGGAACCGTCCCGGAACCGTACCGTGTCCACCCCTAGTGGGGGTAGTTTTGCTCCGTACACTGATAATCCTGAAGGAATTCTCCGCCAACCTAAAAATTCACCTGGTGAGAATTCTGAAGAAGAAGAACAAGAAGTCGAACAACTTGTTATTCAAATGGAGGAGGTCAATAACAACAGAATGAGGCGGACGGTGCTCCAAGCAATGAGCCCCGCGTATACTGAGGAAGATCCAATTGGACTCCCCAATATTGATGCCCACACGTTCGAGATCAAACTCGCAATGATCCAAATGGTCTCGAACAATCAATTTGGGGGTCTTAAAAATGAAGATCCAAGAGCTCATATGTTATGGTTCTCTCGAACTTGCCAAACATTCCGGACGAATGGAGTGTCTGCCGATCGTGTTAAACTATCACTGTTTCCCTTCTCACTACGAGATAGGGCAGCACGATGGTTGAATACGTTCCCGAAAGGACATTTCACCACATGGGAGGCGCTTCATCAAGCCTTCATGCACGAATACTTCCCACCATCTGCCATTGCAAAAATTAAAAGATCTATTCAGAGTTTTTCTCAAAATTCGACTGAATCTTTAAGTGAAGCATGGGAAAGATTCAAGGATCTGAAGATCAAATGTCCACCTGCTCTAATTGATCCTGACAGCCTAATGTTCCATTTCTACCAAGGACTTCTGGTTTCATCGAAGAAAGAACTAGACCATTCTTTAAAGGTCGGTTCTTTCCTAGATATGACGCCGGAGGAAAATGAGGAATTGGTGGAAAAACTCACATCAAATGCCAAATACTGGTACGAAGACCGAGTTCCACAACAAAAAGCTGGAATGTATGAGGTGGACACTTTCACCGCACTCAAGGCAAGTATGGAAAGTCTCATCAAGCGGACCATCCAAGATCAGTTCAGTGCAAGTTCGCATCCAAACAAACAACATGAATCAATTGCTCAGGCCGATGCTTACTATCAAGGAGGATCTAGTTCACACCAAAATGAACTGGTCCTGTCTTGTGAATCTTGTACAGGTGCACATCTGACATCTCAGTGCCCGTACAATGAAAGCACAACAAAGGAACGGCCACGTGAAGTACACTTGGCACAATATGCCAACAAAGGGGAAGGACCATGGGCCCCTAATCAGTACCAGCCAGCTTATCAGCGCGATGATCCTTCGAGGGAGCGCAACAATAACAATTTCCTGCGAAATAATCGTTCAAGGGACGATTACAAACAAGGCGGCTGGAACAACAACACCAATTGGAATAGTCAAAGAGGGTCTGGCTATAACCAAGGGGGAAATACTCAAGTGTATGTTCCCCCACACCAAAGACAAGCTGAGGATCCTATGGCCGAAATGAAGAGGATGATGGAGGAGCAAAATAAAAAGAGTGAAGAAAGAATTCAAAGGTTAGAGGAATCTATGAGACAACTAATGGATAAGATGACAATCAGACCTCCTGGAACTCTGGAACTCTCCCTGCCAAAACTGAAACCAATCCACGCGAACATCTTAACGCTGTTACTCTACGCAGTGGAAAGGAAGTTCAAGGTGTTGGTCAAAGTACTGAATCAACATTGGAGGAGGAGTCTGAGGTTGAACTAATTAGTCAACCAGCTGAAGAAAATAAGAAGGAACCAGAAAAGAAAGAAGAAAGGAAGGATAAGGAACCTTCCCAGTCCCAGCATCCAAACAGCAATCTCCTACCAAAGAAGGTGACCGTACCCTTTCCATCAAGGGTAAAGAAGAAGAATGATGATCAAGCTTTCAAGAAGTTTTTAGACATCATGGGCCAAGTGGAAGTTAAGTTGCCCTTGATTGATGTCTTAACTGAGATGCCAAAGTATGCCAAGTTCATCAAAGACTTGGTTATGCATAAAAAGGACTGGGAAGGGGTTTCAATGATCAATCTGAATGCGAGCTGCTCCGCGTTGCTACTCCAACAATTACCTGAGAAGTGCAAGGATCCAGGTAAATTTTCTATCCCCTGCTCAATTAAAGACATGCACTTTCAACATGCGCTAGCAGACTTAGGCGCGAGCATTAATTTGATGCCCACATCAATCATGAAACAGTTAGGAATTACTGAACTTAAACCTTCACGGATGTGTGTTCAACTAGCGGATAGTTCTGTCCGTTACCCTCGGGGAATAGTTGAGGACATACACGTAAAGGTTGATAAGTTCACATTCCCAGCCGATTTCGTGATTCTTGATATGGAAGAGGATTCAGAAGTGCCTCTAATTTTGGGTCGGCCATTTTTAGCAACTGCTAAGGCCCTAATTAATGTTCACGAAGGGGAAATGACTTTAAAAGTTGGAGAGGATGAGTGTACCTTCAAACTGACGGACCTGATGCAAAATTCTCCAGACCCTACCGAATTTTGTCATTCTGTCAAAATATTCAAGGACAAAGGGTCTGTCGAGACGCTTCTTGGTCTAGAGGCAGTATTGAAGGAGGAAGAGAATGAAGGGATTAAGTGTGAGGATGTTCGGGAAGTAGAAACAAAGGGATCTGATACCCTATAACTGAAGCCACTTCCCAAACATCTAGAATATGCATTTCTGGATGACGAGGGCAAATGCCCGGTTGTCATCGCATCTGAATTGACTGTGGATCAAAAGGCCGAACAATTGACCGTTCTTCGACGGCACAAGCAAGCAATTGCTTGGAAGTTGGAGGATATTCAAGGAATCAGCCCGGCCTTTTGCACCCACAGAATTGCAATTGAAGAAGGGTTCAAGCCTGTTGTTCAAACACAACGTAGGCTTAATCCAAAACTGATGGAGGTAGTACAAAAGGAAATCCTCCGATTATTAGACGCAGGTATTATATACCCAATCTCTGATAGTCGGTGGGTTAGTCCTATTCATGTTGTCCCGAAGAAGGGAGGAATGACTGTTGTGAAAAATGAGAAGGGTGACTTAGTACCTAGTCGAACAGTCACCGGGTGGAGAATGGTGATAGACTACAGAAAGTTAAATGATGCCACCCGGAAGGATCACTTTCCCCTTCCCTTCATTGACCAATTAATTGAGAGACTGGCAGGGCATGCCTATTATTGTTTCCTCGATGGAATGAGTGGTTACTTTCAAATACATGTTAATCTCGAGGACCAAGAAAAGACCACCTTCACATGCCCATTTGGAACTTTCGCTTTTCGGCGGATGTCCTTTGGTTTGTGTAATGCACCTGCCACCTTCATGAGATGCATGATTGCTATCTTTGAGAAATTCATAGGTGATTTCATGGAGGTTTTCATGGATGATTTCTCAATCATTGGGGAATCATTTGAAGAATGTCTTGAAAACTTGGAGAAAGTGTTAAAGAGGTGCGAGGAGACCCACCTGGCTTTGAGTTGGGAAAAATGCCATTTCTTAGTCAAGGAAGGGATCGTACTAGGGCATAAGGTCTCTAGCAAGGGCGTTGAAGTTGACAGGGCTAAAGTTGAGACCATCGAGAAACTTCCTCCACCAACTTCTGTTAAAGCCATCCGTAGCTTTCTTGGCCACGCTGGTTTTTATCGGAGGTTTATAAGGGATTTTTCGAAAATCGCTAAGCCGTTAACTCGCCTGCTAGAAAAGGGGATCGAATTTGTTTTTGATGATGAATGCCTAAAAGCCTTTAACACTTTGAAGGAGAAGTTAATCACTGCACCAGTCCTTGTGGCTCCCGATTGGACTAAACCATTTGAACTTATGTGCGATGCTAGTGATGAAGTAGTCGGTGCTATTCTTGGCCAGCGAGAGGGTAAAAACTTTCATCCGATCTACTATGCTAGCAAAACATTGTCGGGACCACAACTGAACTACACAACCACTGAAAAAGAATTCTTGGCCATCGTTTATGCTCTAGAAAAGTTTAGGCCTTACATCATTCTTTCAGAAGTAATTTTCTATACCGATCATTCGGCATTAAGATACCTACTTCAAAAGAATGATGCAAAGCCTAGGCTGTTACGCTGGGTGCTGCTTTTGCAGGAATTCAATGTACAGGTTAAGGACCGGAAAGGGTCTGCAAATCAAGCTGCTGACCACCTCTCCCGTCTCGATACGGAGGTGGCTAATCAATTTGGGGAATGCAAAGTGGACGAGACATTCCCGTTTGAGAGAATACTGAAAATCAATGAAAAGGAACCATGGTATGCCGATATTGCCAACTACCTAGCTAACAAAATCGAGCCTACCATGCTTTCTTTTCACCTCAAGAAAAAACTCAAACGGGAAGCTCACCACTACTTCTGGGAAGACCCATACCTATTTCGAATCTGTGCAGACCGAGTGGTGAGAAGGTGCGTGAGTGAAGAAGAAGGAGAAGAAATACTCAAACACTGTCATTCTGGGCCAGTTGGTGGCCATTTCTCTGGGACAAGAACTGCACGAAAGGTGTTGGACAGTGGGTTCTTTTGGCCCACCATCTTTCGAGACGCCCAAATATTTGTAACCAGATGTGAGGAATGCCAACGAACGGGTAACATCACACGTCGAGATGAAATGCCGCAACATTACATACTTCCTTGTGAGATATTTGATGTTTGGGGTATTGATTTTGTTGGACCATTCCCGAGTTCATATGGAAATAAATACATTCTGGTGGCTGTTGAATACGTCTCGAAGTGGGCCGAAGCCCAAGCTTGTCAGAAAGATGATGCGCGCACGGTGGTGCGTTTCTTGAAAAAGTTGTTTGCGAGGTTTGGAGTACCTCGAGTGTTGATCAGTGATAGAGGGACACATTTCCGGAATGATTCCCTGGCCAGAACTTTGCAAAGATACGGAGTCCAACACAGAGGGGGTGTTGCTTACCACCCCCAGACTCAAGGCCAAGTGGAAAACACAAACAGAGATCTGAAGGCGATTCTGGAAAAGACTGTTGCTAAAACACGGAAGGAATGGAGTTTGAAGCTTGATGATGCCTTATGGGCCTTCCGAACTGCTTATAAAACTCCCATCGGAACTACTCCTTTCCATCTCGTTTACGGGAAATCTTGTCATCTGCCCGTCGAGATTGAACACAAAGCGCTTTGGGCACTCAAAAATGTATGTCTAGATTCATCAGCAGCAGGAAGGGACAGATTCTACCAACTTGACGAGTTAGATGAGTGGAGAACGCTGGCTTTCCACAATAATCTGCTATACAAAGAGCGTGTCAAGAAATATCATGATGCGCATATTAAAAAGTACAAGGAGTTCCGTGAAGGAGACCAAGTACTTCTGTACAATTCCCGGTTGAGGTTGTTTCCCGGGAAACTGAAGTCTCGTTGGTCTGGTCCATTTGAAGTTGTGAAGGTATATCCGTATGGAACTGTAGAAATCCGAGGGAAGAATGGTGAATTCAAGGTCAATGGTCACCGCCTGAAGATATTTGAAGGAGGAGATGTGTTTCGAGAGAAAAATGCAATGTACCTCCAAACGTTGGGGCATGAAGAAAGAGAAAAGCGTCTAGCTAACGACGTTAAAGAAGCGCTGAACGGGAGGCAACCCGTCATCATCATCATCATAAAAAAAAACAAAAAAAAAACAAAAAAAAAGGGAGAGTTGAGTGCTTACTTGTCGTACCAAATTTGGGGGCAAGTTTAACCATTGTTTAATTTTTGTAGATGGCAGGAGCACCGATCGATCCATTCAGGAGGGCACATGATCTTCAGTTGCCACTTCTTACTCCGGAGGCACAGGAGCGATTCACTACGTGGGCCCAGCACCGATCTTTACAGGCCCCAGTTATTCTTGATCAGAGACCCCTTGTTGCAGCCGGGGTTTGGGCAGATGTTGAGGCCTCGATTAGGCCATCTGGTTGGGAGTGTTTACTTTCCTTACGAGCTGAGGCTAGCTTGCCTCTCACTATTGAGTTTCTGTGCTCATTGCGGCCTTTACTGGGGTTTGAGCGGCGAGATGATGTGGGGATAGCTATGAGGCATGACAGCCGCCTCATTTTCACTCTTCTAGGTCAGCGACATACTCTTACTGTCGCTGAGCTTGGGTGGAGATTAGGCCTATATACTCAGGAGGAGATCTCACATTCATCCTTTGCTGACCTTCCCATTACTGTTCCTGAGGACTTTGACGTCCAGGCTTTTTGGACTGCACATGCACGCACTGATGCTCCTTTCGAGCATCATCTTAGTCGAGCTTCTGACTGGGCCGAGCCTTCATGGAGGCTTCTCACATTCCTGATGTCCATGAGCTACTTTGGGAGACCCAGTAACAGTAACCGGGTCTATTCTTCTGACATGCTCTTCTTCTGGAGCATAGCACATCAGCGACAGGTTAATTTGGCTGTTTTTATCGCCCGATTCTTGTGGTCTCAGACATATGGTACACGTATCACGGTGGTTTGCGGCCCGTTGATCACACTTCTTCACAGGTCCTTACAGGAGCACATGCCTATACCTGACCTCTTACCTCTTGAGCATAGTGTTCGACTTTTGGACAGCACCATGATACATCACATTAGACTTCAGAGAGGTCAGATACGGAGGATTAGACCGAGAGAGGGGCCATCACCTCGACCTCGTCCTGCACCACAGCCACAGAGTACATTTCAGCAGGGACAGAGCTCTACTGGGGTGGAGAACCTTCAGATACCCCTATGGGCACAGACATTGAGTACTCAGATGCAGAGTCTTCAGTACCAGATGAGTGGGTTTCATGGTAGATTGGAGGAGTTACACACAAGGTTCACCGAATTTGAGCAGCGTTACGAGGCAGATATGACCAGGCTTATCGACCAGCAGGAGGCTCAGTGGACTAACTTCTTCAATATCGGTACTCCTGTTCAGACGCCAGTTCAGCACCCTTCGACGGGTCATACTTTGACTCCTGATGCATCAGATGCCGCACCCACGCACCCAAACCCACCCCGATTCTGATCTTCTGATTACTTTTTCAGACTTTTACTTGCTTTTTCTTGTGATTTGACCAGGTTGCTTGGATGCTGGATTTTGTTTTGAACAATCATTTTATGCACGAATTTGTGGAGACAATCATGGGGAAGTTTACTGTGCGATATGCCCTTTTCCCCAAAAATATTTTTTTTTCTTGATTTATTACTGTTTTAATCTTCAATTTGAATTCTTTAAGTATTAGAATAATTTAATTTGTGCATTTGAGTTTTTCCACCATAACTCTGGTTTCTTATCACTTTTAAACCCGCGAGGGCGCGGTTCCGCTTAAGTGTGAGGACGATAGAGTTATGGTTGAAATACTCTAAAGAAAGTTTTTACATCTTTATATTTTTAGGAAAATTATATATACAGTCATCAGCTTTAATTTTCTAAAATATTTTTACCAAAAAAAAAAAAAAATCTGTCAAACTTAGATTTTTGTTTAAATTTTTGAAGATCTTTGGTATGAATGGATGAATTTAAGCCTAAATTAGTAGATTTATTATCATGTTCTCTAATGTTTGAATTAACATATTTTCTATAAAGATATTTTGTAAGGTCAAATAATTTTTAATTATTTTATTAAAAATCTTTTTAGATACTGCTCCGCTATTTTTAAATATGAGCATTTATTGTTTCTTTAAAAGTTCTATTTAAATAAAACACACTTTGGTGAGACCGAATTCTCGAGTGAAAATTTGAAATCAAAAAGCATCTGGTTCTATATCGATGATGAGATTTAATTATTTTAGGGGAATGCCAAAAAGCACGCAACTCTATGTTGCGTGGTGAGGTTTTTGAGAGAAAATAATATCCAAAAAGCTCGTGGTTCTATGTCACGGGATGAGGATGTAAATTCTTTGTTTTCGTGTCAACATGACAAAGTGATGTTATTCAAAAAATAATAATCATGAAAGTAACTTTTTCAAGAAACAATTTTTTAATTTAATCATTAAAGATTCTTTGACCTTATAATAATTTTAGTATGGAAAAGTTGTTATTTTAAATTTAGAGAACATTGATTTTAGTCTTATTAATATTCTTCAATTTTAATCTTTGAAACCTAGATTAATTTAATTTGAACAAAATTTTGAGTTTGACAAAAGAATTTATTTTCTTTCAAAATGAGTAAAAATTCTTTTTAGATAATTAGGTTGATGATTGTCTAATATTTTGTTCCTATAAATAGATTGTGTAAAATACTTTCTGTGCATATATTTAGTTGTTCAAATTCTTTTAATTATTCAATTTGTTGCTTGAGGGCAAGCAACGTTTAAGTGTGAGGAATTTGATAAGTCTAATTTTTTGGTCTTATTTTATACCTTATATTTCAACATTCTTGTACGTAAACAAAAATAAATCAAGAATTTCAAATAAATTTTTATGATAAAAAGTCATTTTTACAAATTTGTTAATAAAAAGATTGTTCAAAATTAAATTTAGTTTTTCCAAGCATATCATGGCCAAATAGAAGAAAATATTTCAAATTGATGATCACAAGTGAAGAAAGAGATCAAATCAGGCTTTGGAGCAAAAAGAATGGATCAAAATGTCAAAATTGCCAAAATTGGGCCGAAGTTGATCCCAGGCGTCTGAGGGGCGTGCGCCCCAGGCTCAGGCGCACGCCTGTGGGGGTGATGATTTGAAGCGGCGCAAGATCGGATTTTCGGCGGAGAATCCAATCAAACCGAAGCCCAGGCGCCTGACAGGCGTGCGCCTCAGCCTCAGGCGCACGCCTGGGCTTCCGGAAGGCTATAAAAGCAGCGCTTCCCCTGCCATTCCAACCATCTCTCGTTCTACAAATCTTCCTCTCCTTCTCTCTAGTTACGAAATTACTTTAAAAATTTTTAGTTTTTATTCATTTTGGGAGTTTCAAGTCCAGAATTGCTCAATTTCGCTTTTATTGGAAGTTGTAAGTTTTCTGTAATATATATAAAAATGTTATGTTATTTAATTTGTGTGCATTTTATTGTTATCATGTCTGCTTAAATATTTTAGGAATGTGAATTGAAATAGGGTAGTAGGTATGTAGGATAAATTTAATTAAGTTGGAATATTAAATTTAATTAATTAAAATGTTAAGTTGCTAGTAATTGTTGTAATGTTATAATTAATTTATCTGGCCAATTTATTAATTAATTATTGAAAAATTATTATATCCATTTGTCTATGAATGTGAAAAATAATTTAGTCAACCAATACTAGCACATTAATGAAACTTAGAGATAAGATTTAATTAATGGAGTAGTTGTGACAGAACTCTCACTAGACAATTAATTAATTATTTTAGTATTCCAACTAGTTAAGATATATCTGAAAATTGCCTACTACCTGAAATCAATTCATATTCCTCTTTATCAATTCAATCAACTTAAATTTTCGAAATTAGAAAACTTCCAATACCAATCATTATGCCTTGCCTAACTAATTATTAATAGAAAATTTATTTACATGCCAATCCTTGTGAATACGACACGGGAATAAATTGAACTCTTTTAGAGGGAAATTTACTATCACTAAAATTCAATCTTCACATATCTCTCACTTTGAAGCCATGTATTATTTGTAATTGCATGTAGAGCTTCACTCTTTGAAAATCAAAGAGTGAAGCGGAGATAAAAGATAGAAAAGGAAACTTTTAGATTTTTAACTTTTTTGCTTGATATTTCTTATAGTTTGTTTCTTCATGCAACAACAAATATAGATCTTTTGTGGAGATTTCATATAGCCTCATTAGCATCATGTGTGTTTCATCTCATGACTTCTTGCCTTCATGTTAACCCTGCTTTTCACTGACAGAATATTCCACTGGGCTAAGTATTGATGACAGTTAAACCCCAACGACAATAGGGGCAAATGGAGGTACTCCAGAGAGGTAATGTTATCTTTCTTCTCTTTTTCCTTTAATTTCTTTATACTCCATTTTTACAATATAATTTTAAGGATTTTTATATTTTGGGTTTCCTGATAAAAAACCCTAGGCCCCAAGGTGAATAACGACTGTGGCAAGGATGGTAGCAGTGATAGCTATATTTTTACTCTAGCCCCAACAGACCGATGAAGACGACGGTGGGCTGTGCTAGGTTTTTGACCCTAGTCCCGACAAGGGGATTATGACAACAGCTACAAGGGCAGTTGAAGCAGCTGGCATGGTAGTTGCATTGTTTAATCTTTATTTCTCTAAAAGTTTTCAATGCCTTTATTTGGAGAGATTTAATTACAGATTTTTTTTCTTCTCCCCGACAGGTTTGTTTATAAAAAATGTGGAAAGTCTAGCAAGGTATGACAGAAAAAAATAGACTACTCTATTAATTTATGTGATTGCATTGATTCAAATTTTGCTACACTCAATATACTTTTCTTCAAATTTTTATAGTACTTGGACCTTTGCTTTACATATTGGCATACAAAACAGAGAGATATAGTTTAACGACAGTAATTGCTTTAGAAAATAGCATTTGTATATTGGTCATGCTATTTAGGCCCTAATTTGTTTGCAAATTTTAGCCCTCTTTTCACACACAATTTGTCCCCTACACTATGTATTTTAGTCCTTGAGCATTGAAAACTCTTTTTTTGTTTAGATCAAAACTTGCACAGAATGAGATTAAGTGTGAATGACCAAGTTGAGTTTCAGTAACTCAATTAACGGCTTTAACAATTTGAATACTTTATATTTTATATACTCGGGGGAACAAATTATTTTTTTACTCTTAATTTGTTATGTCTTTCATTTCTATTTTGTGGGAAGATTTGTGATGATGTTGTAAATTTTAATGTGTATTGTTTATAGAGTTTTCAGTCTGAAGGCATTCGAGATCACCTATATTTTTTGGCAGATTCTTTAAGAAAAGTAAGGGTAATTATATACCCTTTTCCTCCTTTTGGGAAGGCTACGAAGTTCACGTTTATGTTTATAGATATGAGAGAGATCATTAAGGAACATATTTTTTATTTTCCACTCACATTTTCAATCTTATTAGTTACTTTGGATGAATTTGATAGGTTCATCAAAATAATAAAATGTATTTCATGGGAAAATGTTTGAATGAGCCACTACAGGGATCACATGAGCTGTTGGGAGAAGATGTTTCATCTCAACCTATAATTTGTAAAAATTATAATTTCTTTTTGGGTGTGACCTTCATTCTAAAACTTAAGGATCCCAAATCTCAAGAATGTAAGACTTTCATTCCAAAACGTTTTTCTAGTAATAAGTTTCTGCTTATTTAAGCTTTTCTTTATATAAGGGCTTTGATTTATTGGTCCATTATTTGACAAAAAACCACTTTTATAGGTGATTTTGTTCTAATGTGAGACAAGGAGATTCTAGCTTTGTGTATGGAATATGCCAAGTTAGTAGAAGATGTTCATAATTGGTCTCTTTAAACTCTTTAAACTTGAGCATGTTATGATGGTAGGTTATTTTTACCACGTTTTGTTTACAGCTCTTGTGATAATAGTTTATTGTCTCTAAATCCGAAATTTGAATTTGATTCTTGCATAATTTTTTGTTACGCCATCTACAATAATTTGGTTTGTTTAGGTCTCTACTACTCTTGGGAAGTTAAACAAGCCATCATGGCAGCAAAGAAGAAGAATAATGAAGAAAAAGGAAAACAAAAAAAGGAGAAGAAAAGGATGATGAAGAACAAGAAGCCGAAAAAGGAAATAGAATAAATAAATAGATATATATTAATGGTCTAAATATTATATTGAATATTGTGGAAAATTATACGAGAAAAAATATATATGAACGGATGATATAATTTTGTGTGTTCAATCATGATATCCAACATATAATATCTTCGAATCCACAAAGTATTCTTATGTAAACAGTAATAACTTACACTGAATACCTTATTTAATTAGCCATTTTGAGTATGAACTTAAATAAATGATTTCAAATTAAATTATTAAAAAAATATTTTCTAATTAAAAATTTTGGCCGTGCAACGCACGGGTACGATACTATTGGAGGTAAAATGATGTTTAGAGTAGGAATGGGATGATATTTATAGGGAAAAAAATTGCGGTGGGATTCCCATGTCATGAGATAACTCGGAGGCGCTCTGGTGACCCGTTCGTAAAATTGACGGTTCTTATTCCCCCTAACTCCCGGTAAACCCCCCACCCCGCCCTGGCCCGAACACACCCTCTTCAATAGCACCCGACAAGTTGATTTTGACTTTGAAGTCAAAATTTGGGTCCAAAGTCAAAACCAACTTGTGAGGTGCAATTGAAGGAGGTAGGGGGTGTGTTCGGGTCGGGGTAGGGTGGGGGGTTTACCAGGAGAGTTAGGGGGATAGGAACCGTCAATTTTACGAACGGGGTATCGGAACACCCCTGAGTCATCCCATGACATTGCCCGACAATGTCATGGGAACCTTCCCAAAAAAATTGACCCCCACCTTCACCTCAATTGCTCAAATAGGTGTTTTGGGTGCCAACGAGTATATTGCGGTTTGTAGTTGTGGCAGCCGGCAGCCCCTTCCCCAGCCAACGCTAAAAATAAATAATACTATCAATGCTTCAGAACCAGACCGCTACTGACACCAGCCGGTTCTGGTCTCTAAACCCCCAGCCCGCTAGTCCGCTACGGGTACTCCATGGCCACTCAGCAACTGGTTCCTGTGATGGTTCGGGTTCTAGTTTGGCCAGTTTTAATTATGAAACCAGTTCGGATCTACACAAAATACACAAAGGTGGATAGAGAGTGGGAGAAGATCCCTCAAATGAAGTAAAGGAGAGAGAGAGCCCCCCCCCCCCCCCCCCTCCTAGGCGGCCTTCCCTCTCCCAATCTGCCGACTCAGGCGATCGATAAAATCATCATCCTCCGTGTGTAAGTACCACCGTGTTCAAAGTTTTCACAACAGTCTCTCTCTGGTTCATGATTTCTGGACATCTGTTCAGTCCTATCACCGGAACAACGGTATTCTCATGGAAAAGAATGTTCTTCCTCCATAATTTCAAGGTAAATCCCAAAGGAAAATATAGTTTCAGATTTTCTTTTTAGATTAATCCCTTTACTGTTTGCTAGGCTACAATTTCTGCGTAATTGAACTTTCCCCTGAATTTCAATTTTTATTTGTTCAAATGTTCAATCCCTGATACGTAATGTTGTTCATGACTTTATAATTCGCCTGATCAATTTTCCTGCAAACGCACTTGAATTGATGGGAACATTGAAAGCAAAGATGCAATTCTTACTGTGAATCTGTTTCGTCGGGTGCTCTGGCCAGAATGTAATAATGGGGACAAGAAAGGGGAAAAGGCTTTTTAGCATTGATGGCAACTTTATGATTACATAGTTTTGAAATTTGGATGACTTTTGAAGTTATGAGTAACACACAATGCTTCATTGTGTTTGTGTGTTTACCTGCTTGTTTATAATGCTCATTTGGGTGTGATTCAAACGTGAAAAGTTATTTTACATGTGCAGTTGTAGAAAGTTCTGCTTGAATTGAATTGCAATTGAGATGGAAGATGAAATATTTACTGGCATTGCTAATGGAACTCAAATAGACAGCAAAGTTCTGCAGACATTTCAAAAGAGTTTTTTACAAGTTCAAAACATTTTGGACCAGAATAGACTGTTGATCAATGAGATCAACCAAAACCACGAGTCTAAGATCCCAATTAACTTGACCCGAAATGTGGGTCTAATTAGAGAGCTCAACAACAATATTAGAAGGGTGGTTGATCTCTATGCCGATCTTTCAGACTCTTTGACCAAATGTAGGGAGGCTTCCTCTGAAGGGGAATCTGCTGCAACTGTTAAAACAGATGGAAGAGGTGGCGGGAAAAGAATAAGGTCCAGCTGATTGATTGAATGATTTATCATCCTCGTTGGTTTATGCCATCTTTAATTTTTTTCACTAAAACTTAAATGTTTCGCTCACATTGTTTCCTCAGACATTGCAACTCAGTTTTGGTTAACTTTTACCTGTAGCCGCATCTTTCTTGGAAAACAATAGCTCCTATAAATTACTGTCTTACTCTTGTGAGCTTTGCGTTCTTTAAATGATTAATAAGTTTTGTTTCGTGAGTTTCTTGGGTGAGTGATTTAATATTCTTTCCCAAATCTATTACACTATGAGCTTCTTCTCTTCAACTTATTTTATTACATACCTAGTATTACTTATTCTTAATGGAATCACATACGATAAAAAATAGCTTGAAATATGTCTACAATCAAATCAGACCAGATCGGATTAGAGCTTATTTGAAATTTGTCCCAACCATTCAGATTAGGTGAAGAGAACAAGCTTTATGTTTGGTTCAAGGAATTTGAAAAGGAACAGAAAAAAAATAAGAGGGAAAACATTTTATCATATTTGGTTAGAAGGAAAAGAATGAAAAGACAATGTATTAAGAGGGAAAACAAATTTTCTCTCATTTTGGTGAGAAAAATGAGAGAAAACTATTTTCTTTTCTTTTTCTTTAAAATTTTCAAAATTCATTAAATCAAACGAACATAGTGTATAGTAAAAGAGTTACTCAGTCTGTCCCATTGAAGCAAGCATATTTTATTGATGTACAAATTTTAGATTTTAGTAAGGTAGAACCATTTGAAATTGCCAATCGTAGCTATATTTTTAAAACTTCTTTCTTTTCCATGTTTGATCAGAGTTATTCCTTGTTGTGTCTATACTTTGACTGGCCTGGTGGGAATGCTTCGTATGTATTCATTCTCCATCTCCTTTTCCAAACAAATTCCCTTCTTTCTTACCTTTAAATTTAGAAATGTTGCCAATGCGGCAATGCAGGTGTTTTGTTCCACGGTGTATGACTTCATGGCACCCGTCTTTTTATTATTTTTTCATTGATTTGCTGTTGGGGTAGTAAAAGTTCTTCTATCATGCACCTCAGGTGCAACATAAACTGACAGGGCTCCGGGGTTCACCACGAATGAGAGAACACCGAATTAGGGTTTGCTGGCTTTGCACCCTGGCGCTGCCGAGCCGGGAAGGAAGAGAGAAGAATGTATATGGTACAACGGGATGTACCTAGAAATAGATCCATCCTGGTAGTACTCATTCTGAAATAGATTAGTACTCATTCTTGTACAAATATAATTAGTGTGGTACTCATTCAAAAATAATGCAATACTCATTGGTACAAAATAATTATAATAATTGTCTACAAATAAGTAAGTGTTCATTTTGAAACAAAACAGTACTCATTCTCAAATAACTTAGTATTATTCTCATGTAAAATAAAATCTATACCATAAATAATTTCTTGGTTGTACCCAAAATTGGGTACAACCGGATGTATAATATAATTTGCCGGAAGAGAGAGATAGAATTTGGGGAGAAGAGAATTTTTATTATCATGCTTAGGTTATTTTGGGTAACACAACTCTATATATAGGGCAGAGTTCCCCAATCCTACTGAAAGTAGTTATCTATCATGTTAGATCAAGAAATACATCAAGGTAAAGAACTGAAAAAAAAACCCTCAAAGAAAGCTTATAACTTGCTCACCTAACAAAATCTAGATTACAAAAAGAATAAATAAATACTACTAATGAATATTAAGGCCGAACGTAATAGAGATATCTTCAAGGAGGGCCCACATGTTTGGAAACCACGCTTGGATTGGGCAGCGGAAAGCAAAATTTTAAAGTCTAAACATAGTTAGAATTTTACCTTTCTTGGTGAGAAAGCAACAATGTATAGTTGATGGGATTGGTCCAATAGCAACCACAAAAGTATCTCACCTCTAGTTTTGAGACATGAATTATGGAAAGTTTCTAAAGAAAAAGTACGCTAGTAATTTTTTTCTAGAATATTTCTAAAATATAAAATATTTGAAGTAAAGTATTAAGACAACAAAACAAATTTTTGTCTCTTAATTAGAAGAGAGAGAGCCGAAACATTTCACCACTAAAAGGAGTGGGATGATCGACTCCTATTTATAAGGAGCATAATCCTCATTCCTAATGTTTAGGAAAAAAATCAAATTTCGTTCCTATTTTAATTGGTATTTCCAAAATACCCACTTTAAAGAACCTTCCAAATTATTTTGTTAACTTTAATTATCATATAATTAATCATAAAATGAATAATATAACACTTAATAATATAATATATATTTTTTGGCACAAATATATATGATGGGCCGCTACTAACCGAGAAGCCCAATCCGCGTGCCCAAGAGCATTTTTTGGACCAGTGGATATTCCAATATCACTGTTGGGCCGGCCCAGGGCGTTGGGCCCGAGCTTACCCGAATAGAGGAGTTGTTGGCAACACGGTTGTAAGGAAGAGCTCGCGGCTAGGTTGCGGAATATGAGCCGTGAGATTTGGATCGCATGATTTGCAGGAATTAGTTTCTATCTTTAATAATTACCTTAATAATGTAATCTATATGTATAAATAAGAGGAATCCTCAGAAGGATCCTCAAACTAAACCTAGCGTAATACCTTGCATACTCAAGCTCTTGGATTAAGATCGTTTCTGCGATCCGCCGTCGGATCTCTTGGTGGAATTCTTGTCCATCAAATCGGTGCTCTCATTTAGAACTCGAGAGTTTTGCTCAAGAGGAAACCTTCCACATAATCATGGTGCAGACACGCATACACACCAACCAACCCACCGGCAATCCTCATGAAAGGGAGACTAGCACCACCAGAGGTCGTCACCTCCCTATTAGTGTGACGGAAGCTGAACTCCTCATCCAACAGATCGAGATCACGTCTGAGCAATTCAAGGAGATGGTGGCGGCCCTGACCCCAAATCAGGAGATCGTGATCGACGACGTAATAGGGGCACAAGCCAGGGGGAGGCCAGACCTGTGAGGTCAGAAGAAAAGAAGAAGAAGAAGAAGATGTTGGACATGAGTTCAAACCCCTTTATTATTTTCTCTGGAATATTTTTTGTTTTGATAAATGACAAACAGGATGATGAAATTCAAACGATGATCGAAAATTTACTTTTCGTACCGAGAAAAGAAAAGAGGCGTATCAAGAAGTTTACGGCGATGAAATTTGACGATCACCCCTACGCAGATTTTTTTAAGTAATGTGAAGACTCCGAAGACTTTTTAATTTTTATTGAGTCTAGGATTTTTGTAAGGATGACAATATCTTCTACACAAAACAATTGAATTTATGAGGGATAAAAAAATTATTTTCGAGTCAGTTGAAAAATCATTTTTTCTCTGTCTAAAATATTTTAGTGAGTCAATCTCAAAATAAGTGTGTCAAAATTTCTTTAAACATTTTCTTAAAGTTACACAATTTTCTTTGGTGAGAAAATATACTTTAAATATTTTTACGTGTATTGTTTGACACACAAAATAATTTTTGGACTCTCTTTTTCTCTCCCCTACTCAAATTAATTGAATAAGGGAGATTTAATCGTAGGAGTGTTTCTTATTCTCGTTGTCTCAAACAACGAGTTAGAAGCCAAAGTGCTTCCAATCGCACTTGGCTTGGGCCCTTTGTGTTTGCGCATTATTTTCATTTTAATCGATTATTTCCTTTAAAATAATCGATTAGATCCAGCGCATTTGAGTTCTTAATCGATTTTTTCTCTTAAAAAAATCGATTAGCTTGGACAGTACCTCCTAATCGATTATTTGCTTCATTTTAATCGATTTTTAAGCCTTTCTATAGGGCTGCTCATTTTAGAACAATAATCGATTATTTCTAAGCATTTAATCGATTAGTTCGGGAGCCTATTAATCGATTATTTGCCTTCATTTAATCGATTATTATTCAGCTTTCTCTTCAGGCTTTTCGCTTCTGAACACTTTAATCGATTAAAATTACTAATTTAATCGATTAATTCTCTCTGGTACAGAACATCAGCTTTCTTCAACGGCTTTATTTTTCTCAGCCTATTTAATCCCTCATTCTCATTCATTTCAACACACCTCTTGCACTCCAATATATTTCTTTGAGCTATTCATCCTTTGCTTCATCTTCCTCATCAAAATATTATTTTTGAGAGTTAGAAATATTTTTTCTTTGAGTGCTATAGAAGTTGTCATCCATAGAGCTTAAATCTTTCAACACTACTTTGCTCAATTGTGTGAGCTTTCATTCTTGTGTTGTAAACTCAATCTCATTTGAGTGTTGTTCTTAAGACTTGTGTGACTCAAGTCTTGTTGTGGTAAGAAAGTGAGGCTTGTGTGATTCAAGTTCTCAAGTTGTAACGGTTTTTCAAGCACCCGTTGAAGCTTGAAGATTAGTAGGACTTTCGAGAGAGTCTCTCGGAGGACTGGACTAGCCACGAGGTGGTGAACCAGTATAAATCCCGGTGTTCTTCTTTCCCTTACTCTCCTTACTTTTTTTCCTGCGATAATTTTTACGAAAAACGTACATTCTTAAAAACAACTCTATTCACCCCCCCTCTAGAGTTGCACTTTTGTCTAACAATTGGTATCGGAGCAGGAAGTTCTTCGAATACGTTATTTTTTTTTCAGGAACTAAAAGATCAAATGGCATCAAGAATGTTCAACGCAGGAGTGACCGAGGGACAATCAACCACGAGGCCACCTTTGTTTGATGGAACAAACTACTCGTATTGGAAGGAGAGGATGAGAATCTTTATCCAATCCAACGACTACAAGCTATGGTTGATTGTGAAGAACGGCTGCGGAGTCCCTATGAAGAAAGTCGGTGAAGTCAACGTTCCCAAGACCGAAGAGGAGTTCACCGACGAAGACTGCAAAAAGATGGAGCTCAATGCAAAAGCAATAAACATGATTTATTGCGGTGTTAATGCGGATGACTACCGCAAAATTTCGCGGTGTGAAACCGCAAAACAAATGTGGGAGAAATTGGAGGTCACCTACAAAGGAACCGCGCAGGTTCGGGAAGCCAAAATCGACCATCTCACTCACGAGTACGAACTCTTCTCAATGAAGGAAAACGAGAAGATTGAGGAAATGTTTGAGAGGTTCTCTAACATCATTAATCCTCTCAATCTTCTCGGGAAGACCTACACCGACCGAGAGCTCGTGAGAAAGGTGCTACGAAGCCTATCCCCCAAATGGCGTTCAAAGGTGGACGCAATCGAAGAAGGTCGTGACTTCCAAACAACGACCTATGATGCTCTTCGAGGTAATCTTATTACCTACGAAACCACCCAACTCTCAAAAGTGGTTGAAGAGAGGAACAAGAGGTCTATTGCTCTACCCGCAACAACATCAACCCACAACAACGTTGATGAAGAAGATGATGACAGCGACGACACCGACCTCGGACTCTTTGTCCGAAAATTCAAGAAGATGATGCTCAAGAAGGGAGCCAAGAAGAACACTCCACCCAAATGCTATAGGTGTGGTGAAATTGGACACATCAAACCAATGTGTCCGAAGCTCAAGATCGAGAAGGACAAGAGGGCACCGAAGAAGCAACGTGCCTACATCTCTTGGGAGAACGACGGCTCCGGGAGTGAAGACTCAGAAACGGAGGAAGTGGCCAACTTATGCCTCATGGCCATTGAAGATGGTGATACATCAAAAGAGGTAAGTGATCAAGAACCTTCTCCCAATGATTCTTTAACTCTTAATGATGTTGCTTGCATTATAGAAGATTTAGTAGGAATGTTCAAAAAGGCTTCCAAAGAAAATAATGAAGTTAAACAAAAATTCTGATTTTTGAGAAGGATGTAAAAGAACTCAAAAATATAAATGATAAACTTAAACAAGAAATTATATCTTTTGGAAAAAGGCCACAAGAACCTTCAACTACTTCTTCTTCTACATGTTCTAGTTGTACTTCATTAAAAGCTAAAGTTGCTACTTTAGAAAGTAAATTGGGAAAGTTCAATAATGCTTCAAACACCTTAAATAAAATTCTTAAGCAAAAAGTTAGTAATGGTGAAGGACTTGGATATAAGAAAAACCAACCTAGAAAAACAACATTTGTTAAAGCTAGGGGGAATAAAAATGCTAGAATAAATAATCAAACTAGAAGAGCACATCCTAGCAAACCTATAACTCATTACACTCAACCATATAGGATGAATAATCCAAATGTTATTTGCCACTATTGCAATAAGATAGGTCACATTTCACCCGTGTGCTTTACCAAAATTAGTCATTTTCAACAAACGCACACACATCGCACATATGCTAACCAAAAAGGACCCAACAATATATGGGTACCTAAACCGTCTCCTTGATATCTTTTTGTAGGTGTGCTTGAAGGCTTCGAGTACCTCTTGGTATCTCGATAGCGGATGCTCCAAGCACATGACCGGAGACGCATCCAAATTTAGGAGTCTAGAGTATTTCAAAGGCGGCAATGTCATTTTTGGTGACAACAACAAGGGAAGAATCATATGAAGTGGCACCGTCGGAAGAGACAATGCTACAACCGTTGAGAACGTTCTTCTTGTTGAGGGCCTCAAGCACAATCTTCTTAGCATTAGCCAATTGTGCGATAGAGGTAACCGTGTCATCTTTGATTCTAGTAAATGCATTGTAGAACGCTTGTGTGACAATAGGACTATTCTTTGTGGTAGTAGAGTAGATAACATTTATATGTTTGATCTTGAAAATTCCCCGTCTATCTTAGCTAAGTGCCTCATTACCAAAGAGGAAGAAACATGGCTATGGCATCGTCGGATAGCTCACGTTAACATGGACCATCTTAATAAGTTGGTTTCTAAAGACTTAGTAATTGGTGTTCCTAAACTTAAGTTTGAGAAGAATCTAATTTGTGATGCATGTCAAAAGGGGAAGCAAGTAAGGGCCTCGTTTAAGTCAAAGAACGTTATTTCTACGACTAGGCCATTACAACTTTTGCACATGGACCTTTTTGGACCTTCAAGGACCATGAGTTTAGGAGGCAATTACTTTGGCTTTGTCATTGTTGATGACTATTCGAGGTTTACATGGACACCCTTTCTTGCTCATAAGTATGATGCACTTAATGCTTTTAAGAAATTCATTAAATTGGTTCAAAATGAAAAATATTGTCACATTTCATCCATAAGAAGTGATCATGGGGGAGAATTCGATCAAGATGGTTTTGATGCCTTATGTGACGAATTAGGCATTGAGCATAACTTCTCGGCCCCCCGTACACCACAACAAAATGGAGTGGTTGAACGGAAAAATAGATCTCTTGAAGAGATGGCTAGAACTATGCTCAATGAGGCAAACCTTCCTAAATATTTTTGGGCGGATGCCGTGAGTACCGCGTGCTACGTGTTAAACCGAGCCGTCATTAGACCGATACTCAAGAAAACGCCCTATGAACTTTACAAAGGAAGAAAGCCTAACCTTTCCTATTTTCATGTCTTTGGATGTAAAGTTTTTATTCATAATAACGGAAAAGATAACTTGGGAAAATTTGATGCTAAGTCGGATGAAGGAATTTTCTTAGGTTATTCTCTTCGTAGTAAGGCATATAGAGTGTTCAACAAGCGTACTAAGACCGTAGAGGAATCTATTCATGTTGTCTTTGATGAATTTGATGCTCGCTTGGCGAAGAAAGGTATTATTGATAATGTTGCAGGTTCTTATGATGATGAAGAAGAAATCGTTAAGGAAAAGGAACCGGAAGAAGAGAAAATGCAGGAACAAACGGTTCTTCCTAAGGAGTGGAGAACATTGAAGAACCACCCGATTGACAACGTTATTGGTGAAATAACGCAGGGAGTTTCTACTCGTAATTCTCTAAGGAACACAATTAATCACATGGCCTTTGTTTCCCAAATTGAACCAACAACCATTTTGGATGTTATTAATGATGAACATTGGTCTATGGCAATGCAAGAGGAGCTTAACCAATTTAAACACAATGATGTTTGGGAATTGGTGCCTAGACTTAATGATCATTCCGTTATTGGCACAAAATGGGTGTTTCGTAACAAACTCGACGAAAATGGAGTAATCACTAGAAACAAAGCTAGGCTTGTAGCTAAAGGCTACAATCAAGAAGAAGGCATTGATTATGAAGAAACTTATGCACCGGTTGCACGTTTAGAAGCTATTCGTTTATTGCTTGCATTTGCATCTACAATGGATTTTAAACTTTATCAAATGGATGTTAAAAGTGCCTTCCTTAATGGTATCATTCAAGAGGAAGTGTATGTCGAACAACCCCCGGGTTTCGAAGACTATGAGTTTCCCGAACATGTCTTCAAACTCAAAAAGGCGCTTTACGGTCTCAAACAAGCACCTCGTGCTTGGTATGAACGGTTAAGCAAATTTCTTTTGGACCATGAGTTCAAACGGGGTCAAGTCGACACTACTCTTTTTATCAAGAAAGATAACCAAGACATCCTTTTGGTTCAAGTTTACGTAGATGATATCATATTCGGTGCTACTAACGAAGTTTTGTGCAGGGATTTTTCCGATATGATGCAAAGTGAATTTGAGATGTCGATGATGGGAGAATTAAAGTTCTTCCTTGGGCTACAAATTAGACAATGCAAAGCAGGGACATTCGTGTGTCAAACGAAATATTGCAGGGAGTTGCTTAAGAGATTCGATGTTACCGAATCCAAATCCATTGACACACTAATGAGCACCTCTTACTATCTCGACAAGGATGAAAAAGGTAAAGAGGTGGACATCAAACGCTACCGAGGTATGATCGGATCTTTACTTTATCTTACCGCGAGTAGACCGGATATCATGTACTCCGTTTGTATATGCGCTAGGTATCAATCTTGTCCTAAGGAGTCGCACTCGGCTGCGATCAAAAGGATAATGCGATATCTCGCGGGCACGTTGAACGTAGGTCTTTGGTATCCCAAAGGTTCGACATGTCATCTTGTTGGCTATTCCGACTCGGATTTTGCAGGTTGCAAACTCGATAGGAAAAGTACCAGCGGTACTTGTCTCTTATTCGGTCATTCGTTAATCTCGTGGTTTAGTAAGAAACAGGTTAGTGTTGCACTTTCCACCACCGAAGCGGAATATGTCGCTGCGGGAAGTTGTTGTGCCCAAATTCTTTGGCTAAAACAACAACTTGTGGATTTCGGCCTTATACTTGATCACATCCCAATTAGGTGTGACAATATGAGCGCCATTAGTCTATCGAAGAACCCCGTTCTTCACTCCAGGACTAAACACATAGAAATTAGGCATCACTTCATACGAGATCACGTCCAAAAGGGAGATGTCACAATTGAGTTTGTTGAAACGAAACATCAATTGGCCGACATTTTCACGAAACCCCTTAGTAGGGAGAGTTTCTTTCACATTCGGAATGAACTTGGCATTTTGGATATCTCTATGAACTAATTTATTCTTTTTATTGATGGTACTAATTTGAGCGTCGGAGGCGCAATAATTCTTTTTGCAGGGCTTTTATTGTAGGTATCTCTTCCCTTGGTATTCAACCTAATTGGACTTGATATTTTTTTTCTCAAACAAATTTTAATCGATTATTCCTCAAAGAAAAATCGATTAGTCGCCTCTGTCTTTCTTAATCGATTAATCGTTTCTGTTTAATCGATTAATTTGCGAAACGTCTTTAGCGCTGATTCACCTTTTAATCGATTAATCTTGTTCAATTAATCGATTAGACTCATCTGTTCAACTTAATCGATTAACCCTCTATAATTAATCGATTAATATCTTGAACGAGACATTTTGGCTCTGCTTCTTCTAATCGATTAATAAGCTTCGTTTAATCGATTTTGCCTCGGCTGTGTTCCTTAATCGATTAAATACTACATTTTAATCGATTAATATTCAATTTTCGCCCTATATCCAGCGCAGGCTTCGTCTTCTTCGCCATTCTCTTTTCAGAAATCAGAAACCCTAACTCTTTCTCCTCTTCAATCCCTCTCAATTTTCTTCCATTTTCTCACAAATTTTCTCACCAAAGCTCATCAATTTCAAGAGGAAGGATGCCAAGGTGCAAGAACGCTTCCTCGGGTCAAGAAACCGCAGCAGAGGAGAATGAGAGGCCATGGCGTCGTGAAGGGAGCAAGTACATTCACATTCAAACGGGTCTCGCCTTCAACACCGGGGCTTCCGTCGAGAGGTTCCACAACATCTTCCTCACGAAGGAGATCGTCGCTCCCAAGATCGTGAACAAGGACCTCTTCAAATCGGCGACCTATGCCCCGAGTAAGTCTATGTTCTTTCAACAAGGATTGCTTCGTTTCATCCATTTGACGTATGAATTCTTTTGTCCAAATCTTATACGTCAATTTTATGCAAATCTTCGTACAACTAAGGGAGGTTCGCCATCTCTCATTTCCTATGTTGACGGCAAAACCGTTTTCATTGACGGTGCCGGTTTGACTTCGTTGTTTGGTCTTCGTCGCGGCGAAATTACCGAAAACTTGGATGAAACATTCCAAGATGAGGCAATTTGGCGACAACTCGGGTTGGATCATCGTGATCTCAAGTTTAGAAACTCTAGCAACCCGAGTGTAGTTAATCTCACTTTAATTCAATGTGTCCAACAATACATTTTTTCATATGTTTTGTTGCCCCGTGATTTGAACCATGGCGTCGTCAACAAGGACGATATTCGTTTGTTTCACGTCCTGTTGAACGATGTCAAATTTGATTGGGTTCACTTCTTTATCGTTGCCCTTAGCGATGGCACTCGTTTTTCCCATCTCCGGTTTGCCATCCCCGTTATGCATATCCTTGCACATTGCAAAATAGACTTTACTCGGGACACTTAGGTGCCGGTTAAGAAGACTTGTTTCATCACTGAAGCCAAGTTTTCCCGGATCGTGTATCGAGAGGAGGGAGATGCTGCACCAAATCTGGACTTGGTCGTCGCCGAAGAAGAAGAAGAAAGCCAAAACGAGAATCAAGCTGAGTCATCTCAAGCCGGAGGTAGTCGAGCCACGGAGCGCGTCACTCGTCAGCGGAGGACTCGTCCGAGAGAAGAAGCACCGGAACCTTCTTGGGTGAAGAAGATCTTCGACACTCTCACGTGCATCCGAGATGACGTTCGCCAGCTCAATGAGAGGATGACTCGTCTTGAGCAATCTCGCTCCTACCGTGGCCCGCGTCACAGCTTTGGCGGAGGAGCTCGTCCGGCGAACTCTCTTTGACTGTTATTTTCTCTTGATTGATTATGATACATTGTTATTTGTTTTAACTCTTTTGGTGGATGATGATGCTGCTAGTTGATATTAACTGCTTATGTATTAATATCATTGTTTGTTTGGCAATTTTGTTCTTGTTTAGAACATATTGACCCTTTGTGGCGTTTTACAAATTCTTTTTTAAAGAAAACTCTTGACATCCTTCAAAATCCCGGCATTGTTTAAGGGAAAAAGTTATCGGTTGATAATGCCAAAAGGGGGAAGGAAGGATAGTTGAGATTTATTTTTCCGCTTATTACTCCGATGATTATTTTTACTGCACTTCTCTAACATTGTAGGGGGAATCATTTAAGGAAAGTATTCTTTTCTTTTTCTCAACTATGTTTGTCATTATCAAAAAGGGGGAAATTGTTGGACATGAGTTCAAACCCCTTTATTATTTTCTCTGGAATATTTTTTGTTTTGATAAATGACAAACAGGATGATGAAATTCAAACGATGATCGAAAATTTACTTTTCGTACCGAGAAAAGAAAAGAGGCGTATCAAGAAGTTTACGGCGATGAAATTTGACGATCACCCCTACGCAGATTTTTTTAAGTAATGTGAAGACTCCGAAGACTTTTTAATTTTTATTGAGTCTAGGATTTTTGTAAGGATGACAATATCTTCTACACAAAACAATTGAATTTATGAGGGATAAAAAAATTATTTTCGAGTCAGTTGAAAAATCATTTTTTCTCTGTCTAAAATATTTTAGTGAGTCAATCTCAAAATAAGTGTGTCAAAATTTCTTTAAACATTTTCTTAAAGTTACACAATTTTCTTTGGTGAGAAAATATACTTTAAATATTTTTACGTGTATTGTTTGACACACAAAATAATTTTTGGACTCTCTTTTTCTCTCCCCTACTCAAATTAATTGAATAAGGGAGATTTAATCGTAGGAGTGTTTCTTATTCTCGTTGTCTCAAACAACGAGTTAGAAGCCAAAGTGCTTCCAATCGCACTTGGCTTGGGCCCTTTGTGTTTGCGCATTATTTTCATTTTAATCGATTATTTCCTTTAAAATAATCGATTAGATCCAACGCATTTGAGTTCTTAATCGATTTTTTCTCTTAAAAAAATCGATTAGCTTGGACAGTACCTCCTAATCGATTATTTGCTTCATTTTAATCGATTTTTAAGCCTTTCTATAGGGCTGCTCATTTTAGAACAATAATCGATTATTTCTAAGCATTTAATCGATTAGTTCGGACAGAGCCTATTAATCGATTATTTGCCTTCATTTAATCGATTATTATTCAGCTTTCTCTTCAGGCTTTTCGCTTCTGAACACTTTAATCGATTAAAATTACTAATTTAATCGATTAATTCTCTCTGGTACAGAACATCAGCTTTCTTCAACGGCTTTATTTTTCTCAGCCTATTTAATCCCTCATTCTCATTCATTTCAACACACCTCTTGCACTCCAATATATTTCTTTGAGCTATTCATCCTTTGCTTCATCTTCCTCATCAAAATATTATTTTTGAGAGTTAGAAATATTTTTTCTTTGAGTGCTATAGAAGTTGTCATCCATAGAGCTTAAATCTTTCAACACTACTTTGCTCAATTGTGTGAGCTTTCATTCTTGTGTTGTAAACTCAATCTCATTTGAGTGTTGTTCTTAAGACTTGTGTGACTCAAGTCTTGTTGTTGTAAGAAAGTGAGGCTTGTGTGATTCAAGTTCTCAAGTTGTAACGGTTTTTCAAGCACCCGTTGAAGCTTGAAGATTAGTAGGACTTTCGAGAGAGTCTCTCGGAGGACTGGACTAGCCACGAGGTGGTGAACCAGTATAAATCCCGGTGTTCTTCTTTCCCTTACTCTCCTTACTTTTTTTCCTGCGATAATTTTTACGAAAAACGTACATTCTTAAAAACAACTCTATTCACCCCCCCTCTAGAGTTGCACTTTTGTCTAACAGAAGACATGACACTCCCAAAAGAAGGGGGTGACCAAGCCCAATGGGAAGGTTATGGTAGAAGACGATCTGTCCAGATTGGAAGAGGAAGGTGATTTATCCTCATTCGAGCGGGCCTCTGCTTTCAAAAGACTGGGGGATCCCTAGAAGAAGAGACTGCGAACCTCCGTGTTCAAAACAAATCAAACGCCAAACCTCTTCTAACTTGACTAGCATCACCGAGATGTACTCTAATGGGCTTAGAAACACTTGTGTAAAGGTACTGATATAATTGATGATGTACTTATGCCCTTTCACTCAAAATATTATTTCAATGTCAAACATATTTTTAGTTGGGGTTATTTTGAGAAAAGTACACAAAAATCAGGTTTTGAAAAATTGCATCAGTCCTCATGGTACCTAGATATCGTGCACATGGTACCTAGGTACTGCTGGTAGCTAACGGACCGAATGGAGCCACCGTTTGAAGGTAGGTTCCGCTAGAGACATTGAAATTTTTGGAAGTCCACGGTACCCCTAGCAGTAGGCCGTACCGTGGTCACGGTACCTAGGTACCGGACGGTACCCCCCTACCGTGATGAAGGGTACTGTGACCGTTGCGGTGCCTGTACCTGTTTTTTAATTCAAATTTAAATTACCCCCAATAACTCCCCAACAGTCCTAAACGCACCAAACCCAATTTTAACCTTTCCAACTCGTATATAAACCCCCTTTAAGTCTCATTTTTTCATACAACAACATCCTTACTCAATCTAAAGCCTATTTCTATATTCTTGAGTGTTCGTTCAAGCTTTGTTCTTATTTTTCTTACTCATTTTAGTTTAAAGGTTTCATTATTTTTATACACCCACACACAAGGACATTTGTGATTCATTATTTTATATCTTGCATATAGGCTATTGTTGTTATTGATTTTATAATTTGTTCTTCTTCTACCAACTCATATTGTTTATTATTTGGTAGAGAAGCAAAAACCATTTCTATTGTTTTGTAAAAGGTGTGGATAGCCTTTAAATCCTCATTGTGTTATAAGGTTGAAGACAGCCTTTAAATTTTCAGTTTGTAAGCGGTCGAGATAGCCGTTGTAAAATCTCATTTGCTTATTGACAAGGGTTGTTTGCCAAACTTTGTTTGAGTCTTCTTAGTGAAGCCAAACAAGTTAGTGGAGGTTAAATCTTTGAGGAAGAGCCTCGAGGTACTGGAGTAGGGAGCTCCCGAACCAGTATAAAATCGATTGTGTCGTACTTTTATTTTCTTACTTTTCTTGCTCTAAGTTTTTGTTTTTATGAAAAAATTTTAAACACCCTAATTCACCCCCTTCATAGGGTGTAATAAACTTTCAATGAAGTCTTAGATTAAGGGGGTTCTTCCCTTGTCGTGGCAATGAAGGATGTAGGAAGCAAGGTATTTGTGAGCATTGGGTGTGAATTTCCCAAGAGGTATCTCCCAAGTTGTGCATACCTCACGGATGAACGAGTGCAATGGGAATCGGAAACCATAGAGGGTTGAGTCATAGTGCATAACTAGGAAGCTACCCGGCTCAGGATTACAAGTAAGATTGACCCCATCCATGGTGTCCGGATGGTGGACTCTAAACGGATCTCCAAGAAGGTCACGCATGAGGGCAAGCTCCGAATCTTTAATCATGGATGATTCCGACAACCATTGCTCAATAAAACTTAGGATTGAGATGTCACACTGCAGAAATTTAGAAGGAAAGCTGTGGACGATGGAAGATAACTCTGAATCGGGTCAAGGAATGATGCAAAGGTGTAAACGTGTCGCCGAAATGGAACGCGTTTTATAGATGTTACGAATCGAATTTCAAGGAGTGGGATCATTTCTGATTCAGCACGATGATTAAAGGCGACTCTTCATTAGTTTCTTGGTGACGCGTTACTAAGGAAATAGGGGCGGGGGCTAGTGATGGATATCTCGGCTAGGTAATTAGATAGGGACAACACAATTGCGATTCCACGACCAACAAGGATATATATTCAATTGAAGAACGAAAGTGGGCCTAGAGTGTTGAGGGGAGTTGATGATTAATTTCCCCCCACGATTGATGCATGACTCGCGAATCGCTAATAATGGAGCGTACGAAATATTACATGCCTTGTATATGGTAGAAGTAGATAATAAATAGGGGCCAAACCCTCCATTGTAAAGTAGGCTGAATATAGCTTATACAAACACACGAGAGTTCTTATTTTCTCCAAGTCTATTCTTATTATTCTTTTGTTCTTCGTACGCCATAGTTATTATGTTAAATCCTATCACATACATTTTCAAATGTGTGAAAAATGAGTACTATAATTCTCGCAAATGAGCATTTTACAGATACACAACTAAAATAAAAATTTATAAAATGAAAATTCTGTTACTTTGAAATGAGCATTTGCTGGATGTACCTTGAGTATTGTAAATCTGGTTGTACGTTATTACAACTCGCTTGAGCTCAAGGAGTAGACATCTGACATTGTTTAAATTCGAAACGACAATTTTTGATAATTTCATTGAATTTTACTTACTAGCCCTAAACATTGTTATTTGAAACTAGTTATTTTTTGTTTTGCCCACACAATTTTTTCTCGATTCGGAAGGGAAATCTCATACTCATTCCGTCCAATAATGATTTTTTAGATCTGTTACCTCCGAAGAAGGTTAAAAAGCGTTGAAAAATAAAGAACATGTTTTTAAAATTTCCTAAAAATAGTGCAATATTTTGAGGGTACATATTTTTTGTTAAAAGAAAATTATGTGTTTTGGAACAAATGAAAAATGAAAAGTTTAACATGGACCAAAGTAAATTTCTTAATAAAATATTTTCTTAATTTTTTTAAAAGTTAAACACTTTGGTAAATTCTTACGTGGTCCTAAGATCAACGATCATTTTATTAAACTTAGTGCATTGATATCATAAAAGAATATTATATTTTTTACAAAAAGGAAAAGTGTGAGAATGTCCAAATTCGATATGTAGATGTTAGGACTAGGAGAGCAACTCTAACACTTTAACATATTTCGAAGAAACTGGACTACACTGCGCATTTTCATAAAAATTTCGTTAATTTGAGTACATCATTTTATCATCTTGAAGATAAAGATTGAAGGATGATCAGAGCCGTTGACCATTTACTTTGCCACGGAAGGTCCATACCATAAATACAAGCTGTGATACAACAAAAGGGAGAGCCAATCCCAAAAGCTAGTTATTAAAGTGAGAGAACTTTTGGCTATATAAATCCATCACTAAGTCTTCCATTTAACCGGTATGGAACAATGAAATCAGTTCGTATCATTCGACCCCCATAAACCCAATGTCTCTGTTGGTCACGACTTGTTCCACCAGGCCACCACTCCGTATGCCACTACTACGAGTTGGCTCCTGATGGGTATATCCCTATACCCGACCCGGACAACCGAAAGGGACAGGTCAAATTATGACCGGTCACTTTTACCAATCACCAAATGAAGTTAACTCTTCAATTGGGACGGGTCAAAAGTTGACCGGTCACTTCCACTAAAAAAGTGACCGGTCACATTTTGGGCGATAGCCAAAATATCACCTAATGTTGTGAAGAATTCAAGAAGATGGAAGAGACGGGTTGAGCTCAAGAAATGACCGGTCAACCTTTGAGAAAAAGGTGACCGGTCATATCATCTTACTTGACAAACATTGGTCCAGTATCTCAGGCATGGTGAACCGCGTCAAAGATCGAGGGACCACCCCGCCGTTCGTCCATCACAAGACAAACAGTGAAAGGGATGTTTGTCACTTTGCAGGGCTGATTGGATTGAGAATATCCATCTATAGTCTTTGATTGAACAGTACATGTCTTGGCTTATAGTTGCTAAATTCTATGATTGTACAGTGCTTCCATTATCTACAGTGACCTTCCCACGAGCTTCCTATTTTGTCCATGGATGAACAGGGGAGGGTCACAAATCCTCCTCTATAAATATGATGATATTTGATAGAGGAGGGGATCCAATTTTTTCTCTCACTAAAGTTCACTCTTGAGATAGAGTAAGAAATATAATTCGGACTGAGGAGATTTACCCGGTCTAGGTCATACTTTGTGTTCTTGTTGTGTGTTTTATATTACGAGTCGAGTGTGTCCAGGTCAAACCCGGTTAACCCACCCAGCTATATTTACACCATCAGCTCCAATACTATTGATAGAACACAAGAAAAACCACACCTAGCAAGTGAGAGAACCCAAGCTCTATATAAAACCATCACCAAATTACCCATAATTACCCGTTTAACTAGTGTGCGAGAATGAAATCGGTCCTTATCAACCTAGCTCTAGCAGAAACCAGAATTCTTAAAAATGTTATCAACCTAGGGCTAGCAGAACCCGGAATTCTTAAAAATGGTGGTTTTCTTGGGAATACCTCGCACTACTCCCATTTCTCTTTGGAAAATCTCCATCTACACCAGTGGATTTTCACTAGCAGGGAGTACTTGGAAAAGTTCAATCTTGATTCCCAGAAATGCGTATTCTATGATCAGGCATGCTCCCAGAGCTTCCCTTTGTTCCCGTAAGTTAACCCTACTTTGGCATTACTCCAATTTTTTTTCTTCCCGAAAAGTAATTACGGACAGTTTTACCGAGTGTCCAGAGATGTGAACATAATTTTTTTATAAATATAGTTTGAATGGTTCCCAGTCTAATTTCTCAACCTCTGGCTTACCATTGCACTTGATACATTGAGTTTTTCTTTTTCATCATTTTTTTTCGCTTTCAAGGCATAAAGGGCACTCTGAGGAGAAGGCACTGCAAATTTGGGATTCTTTTCCATCATATCCCCTTTCTCGTCTTATCTTCAGTTATTGTGTATTTGTCTGCTAAATTTGTTTGATTCCTATACTGAGGCAGCATTTGCTCCGTGAATTATGTGGGGATGCAGATTTCAGTTTCTGGCATAATGCAATTTGAGATCTCATTTGACTTTTCAATCTCATTGAAATTTGGTTGGGAATTTGATATCATCAGGTTAGTTTTTAATGTTTAGTTTGGTTCGTTAAACAACTGGTGCAATCAATGAAACTGTGAAATAAATAGGTATTAGGTAGTCTGGTTGGACAAAGTGATTGATCTGGGCTCTTCGGATTTTTTTTGGAACTTGGAGAATGCTTTGGAAAGAAAGCAGTGATGAAAATTTAGCAGAAATTTTGTTGGAAAGAAAATGGGGGGGGGGGGTGATAAAAAACTCTGCTTCAAACACTGGAAACATCCTCTCTACTCCCTAGGGATACGGTCTTTTACACTTACCCTCCCCACACTCGACTTGTAGAATTATAGCTGGTTGTTGTTCAAATTCATTTTATTTCTTCACTCCATCTGTTCCTAATTTATCATCGCACTTTCCTATTATATCTTTCCATAGATTATTGCACCTTCCTTCTAAAGCAAAATAATGTATAGCTAATATAATTCCAGTCTCTTCTAAATAAATCTCAAACACACAGTTCCATGTTCTTATATCCTGTATTTGGTCAAAATGGGCAATAATTTAGGTAACACTAAACAGAAGGAAATAAATTTACTTAGCATTTCCCCCGCTTTCCCTGGCATTTTCTGGGATTAAAACATACCCTTAGGCCAGGTAGAAAATGTTTCCTTTCCTTTTTACATGAATGTATCTTAACTTTTGACACATTGTAGGTTCTGTAAGTTCTTCAAACATAGCAGAGAGGTCAGGGGACCAATCTGAAATAATATTCCTGGGAACAGGCACTAGTGAAGGGATCCCGCGAGTTAGCTGCCTCACTAACCCTGTGGATACATGCCCAGTAAGGAGTCAAAGCCCATCATACTCATGCAAATATATGCTATCTGGAACTCATCAATTGATATTTGAGCATTTAGTATACGAATTGAATAGTCAATTACAGGTTTGCTCAAAAGCTACTGAACCTGATAACAAAAATAGGAGGCATAACACAAGCATCCTCATTCGGTACCCTGGATCTTGTGGACATTCAAACATTGTTATAGATGCTGGCAAGTATGTAGAGTTTCCTTCTATCCGATTACAAATATTGGTCAAAAAATTATTTTGCAAGCATGTGAAGGATTGGTACTCTAACCCTCGGAAAAAATACTTTTGGAAACACAACATTGTTTGATAATAGCTAACTAATAATGTTCAAGTTTGCTTCAATCTTCCATGAAACATATTTTTTTCTTTCTTAATGCAGGTTCTTCTACCATAGCGCTTTGAGATGGTTTCCTCATTATGGGTAAGCTCTTCATCTAGTACTTTATAAGGACCCATTCGTTGAGGTTGAGACTTGGC